>PVIU01007242.1:0-93639 GCA_004026605.1 Ondatra zibethicus | reverse complement strand
TGTATATATTCCACACTTTCTTGATCCATTCTTCCATTGAGGGGCACCTCGGTTGTTTCCAGGTTCTGGCTATTACAAATAATGCTGCTATGAACATAGTTGCACAAATGCTTTTGTAGTATGATTGGGCATCTCTTGGGTATATTCCCAAGAGTGGTATTGCTGGATCCTGAGGTAGGTTGATTCCCAATTTCCTGAAAAACCGCCACACTGATTTCCAAAGTGGTTGCACAAGTTTGCATTCCCACCAGCAATGGATGAGTGTTCCCATTACACCACATCCTCTCCAGCATAGGCTATCATTGGTGTTTTTGATTTTAGCCATTCTGACAGGTGTAAGATGGTATCTCAAAGTTGTTTTGATTTGCATTTCCCTGATCGCTAAGGAAGTTGAACATGACCTTAGGTATCTTTTGGCCATTCGAATTTCTTCTCTTGAGAATTCTCGGTTCAGATCCTTACCCCATTTTTTAATTGGGTAATTTAGAATTTTAATGTCTAGTTTCTTCAGTTCTTTGTATATTTTGGAGATCAGACCTTTGTCCGATGTGGGGTTAATGAAGATCTTCTCCCATTCAGTAGGATGCTTTTTTGTCTTAATGACATTGTCCTTTGCTTTACAGAAGCTTCTCAGTTTCAGGAGGTCCCATTTATTCATTATTGCTTTTATTGTCTGTGCCACTGGGGTTTTACATAGGAAGTGGTCTCCTGTGCCCATGTTTTGCAGGCTACTTCCCATTTTCTCTTCTATCAGGTTGAGTCTGGTCGGATTAATATTGAGGTCTTTAATCCATTTGGATTTGAGTTTTGTGCATGGAGATAAGTAAGGATCTATTTTCATTCTCCTACAGGTTGACATCCAGTTATGACTCTTCATTCTCAGTCTCTCTGAACTGCAGAGGGCTGTTCCCTCTGCATTGATATAAATTAGAAATAACTATATGCACATTTTTATTGGGATAGTATTTACGGTTTCAAAACTATGGAAAAACCTTAAGTGTCTATCCACAGACGAATGATTTAAAAGAAATAAAGTATGAATATATAATAGAATTGAATTCAAACCATGAAGAGAAGCAAAATTATTTTTTATTCTGTATACTGGAAAACGGATGAATTAGATATCATAATGATAAGCAAGACAAACCAGTCTCAGAAAAATAAATATCCAGTATATTCTTTTATAGGAAGAACATGGATTTTAAAAGTGGCATTAAAATAGAAGGGAAACTATTTGGAAAGAGAAAAGAGATCAGTGGTAGGTGGAAATGAAATAAGACAATTATTATTATCACTGAAATTAGATAGCTTGTTCACAGGGCTGGGGTGGGGAGGTGAACAAGTTCTTTGAAAGAAGGGGAAATGGATACTATTTTGCAAAGACATAAAGGTGAAACTAGATTGGGACAGTTACAAAGATAGGCTGAGCAGAGTAAAGGAGGGACCATAGGGAAGAGCAACTTACACTAAAAACCTTTTGAAAATCTATAAGGGAGTCTACCACTCTATGAGCTTCCTAAAATACGTATATATATATATATATATATATATGAAAGGAATTTGCATGGACTCAAAGTAAAATTGAGGTGACACTGTACCAGCTAGACATTTTATACCACCAATCAAAACTTTCAATGCTAGGAATGGGTTACATCCTTTCGGATTCTTGGCAAAAGGGTTTCCACCTGCCCCCCCCCACACACACACACTGAAAATCATCACAGACTGTTACCAAGGCTATTGGCTCTCCTCAACAGTTTGAAGGTAAGGACATATAGCTGAAGACAACACTTTTGGCATCAACATGGAGAAATTGAGCCACTGCCCCACTAGAAGCTCCACCCCAATCTACTTGTACTCATCATTCTGGAAAGTAGTTTGGATGCTACTGGAGGAGAGTGATAAGCATTAATATCACACAGCTATGAACACTATGACTTACAGCACCATCCTAAGTGCATGATACACTGGTGCAATAGTGTCACAACTTTTATGTGATTAACCAATTACATTTTATTGGATTTAAGGTTCACTCTTTGATATTGAGACAATATCTGAAGCTGCTAAATTAACCAAGAGCCCAAGACTAAGATCTAAACACTACTACTATTACCCTGTTAAAGAAATATAGCAGTAAAGTGACTCCTACTGACATATTGGTATACTCATAGATCAATGTATCACTCAGTTCTTATTAGAGAAAATTCTTACAGTAGATGGTAACTCACCCAGAAACCTACAACTAGATTACATGCAGAGAGAAACTATGAAATGTTCAGTCCTAACTGGGATTTTTTAAATAAAATCCTCCCCTAAAAGCTAAGGAAGCTATGTACAAGAGGAGGTGGAAAGATTATAAGGGCCAGAGGTGGTGGATAATTCCTAACAGACAGTGCCTTCCAGACACAATAAGTCTGAGACATACGTAATCTTAGAGAAACTGACAGCATGAAGAAGACCTGTATGAGTCAAAATGGACAAAATCCAAGCTCTGAGAAGAGGAAATGGAATCCAAATCTCACTCCTACTCAAGAAGCTGTTTGCAATGGATACCTGCTGGGAAATAGAAAAAAAATATTCTTCAGTGAAATGACACTGGTATCAAGAAAACTCCTGGGCAATCTTCATACCCAGGAGTAGTTTACCAAGACAAAATGGACTCAGGCTTGTGTTTGTTTGTTTTTGTTTCATCATATTGAACTTTTTTTTAATTTTCATTTTTATTGTTCAATTTTGAGACAGATCAAGAAAGAATATGAAGTTCAGTTTGTAATGAAATGGAAAGACTCTAGGAGGAGTTGGGAGAGGGTAAAAATTATGATCAAATATGTTGTACAACAAGTTTCTAAATAAAAAGGTAAAGTTTTTAGTTTTGTAATTTTTAAATGGCATCTGATTTACCTTAGTTTGTGTTAAATCACTTGAGTTGATGTAAATTTACAACTGTTTATATGTATGTTGGCTGGAGATATAACTCAGTGATAGGAAACCAGCTGTGTCTACAAGGCACAGAATTTAATTGCAAATATGGAAACAAACAAAACAAAGCAGATAAACCAGACTAAATATGGCGTTAAAATAGAAGGTAGGCTCTCTGGGAAGAGAAAGGGGATTAGTAGAGGTGAAAATAGGTCAAGAGAAGATAACAGGGTAGTAGATATGTTGATGTTCACTACATTAATGTATAAAAATGCCATAATGAATTCGATAATTTTATAGGACTAAGATACACTAATTAAAATATAAGCACCATTTCTACTGCACAAATAGAACAAAAGAGGACTCTTGTTCAAAGGAGTAGTGTTAGTTGAACTTGTGAAGATAATTTTTCTGTAGTGGTTGATTTAACACTGTCAGGATAATACGGTTTTATGATCACAAGAAAGCCACAATGTAATTTTGCAGAGATTTTCACCTCGTCACAACTGTGTTATCACTTTTAATCTCAGTGATATTATTTGAATTATCTTAGAAAAATTCTACTCTACAGACAGCTCAACCCATTCGCTGCTTTCTGCATGGTTTTAAATCATGTTATCATTATTCTCAACAGTCAATTAAGGAGTTATATTTGCAGAATAATATAGTCTGGAAATGCTGAGTATAAATTACCCCATATAGTAAGAACTAGTCATTTAACAATAGACATTGTATATTAATAAGAACATCATGGATGTTCTATTAAAGAAAGGGTGCTTTCAAGTATGTACATCTTTATAGGAAGATAGGCTACATATTTCCCAAAAGCCTTCAACTACTGAATCTCTTTAATTTTGAGATCTGAAATACATCTGAAAAATGAGAACCAGTATTTCCTCACTGTTTTCTGCTGTGAGATTGTAGAACTGAAGTGAAGACAGCACATTACATGCTCTGACTCCTTAGCTTTGTGTAGCTCTTATAAACTTTACCAGTACATAACTTCATCATTGTTGACTCCAGCCCATTTGATTTGTAGACCAGACCACATGGGCATCAGGCTAAAAAAAAATCAAAGGGAACCAGAAGTAGCCTTCTGAGAATGTCATTGCATTTTTGCTCTTTGTCTTTCCCTAGGACACTCTAATATTGTTTTACTTCTCCCCTTCGCCTTCCAGTTTTTGTGTGATACACTGACAAACAAGTCTTGGAACAAACTTCTAAGCAACTCTCCATAATTTTCTATGAAATTCTTCTAGGAAACGCTTTGTAGTTAAGTTGATTATTGCATAGTTAAACCTGAGGACCATTATTCAATCTTCATCGTCAAAATAAGGTCATATTCAGCATCACATGTAGCTGTACATGTTTAGTGAAACTTAGATTTAAGAGGATTGAATCTTTAACTCAACCAAAATCATTGTTTAATGATTTTTTATTTATAAATATATAATTTATAAATATAAAATTTATTTTATATTATTTGCAGAAATTTCATTAGAAGACATACTGATGTGGTGAAATAAAGTGTGTGATTCTTCATTCATCTCACCTACAAAAGAAGAAAGATCACCATTTGAGAAAGTTATAAAGGAAGTTTATTCTATGTCCATAGATACACATCTAGAGATTCAAATCTTTTAAATTAGTATCATCCATTGTATTACAATATGTAATTCACATAATGAATAAAGTGGTTGGTTGTCAAAAGTCCATGCTATCAGAAATATTAAATATTAAAAGCATGTACCTATACACATGCAAAAAATTATAGAGGCATATTTTGCTTTTAAATAAGTAACCATATGAATAATAAAAGCATGAAACCATCAGACATCATGGTTGACATAAATATCCCACTGGTGTGCTATTATGTTATACTGTTTCTGACTCAAACAGAATTATATCAAGTGCTTTTTGTGTCCATTTAATAGTGCAATCTTATAATCTTCTTTTCAAAGTTTGAATGTATATCTACTTTTGCTACTTTGTAATTTTCAGGACAAACAATATACTTTTATTCTTTGCCTAACACTGCATAATAAATACCTCCTTCATAATCTGACTGAATAAATAAACTAATTAATAAATATATAAAACTGATTGCTTATAAATTATTAGAATTTTCATCATTAGGAACTATGATGTTTATTTTGAGGTCAAGTTATGAGTCTCATTTTCAGTCAATGAAGCCTAATAATATCTGTCTTTGGCTAAAGACTTAGGGATAGCCTGATTCTCATAGGCTGAGTCTCATTACCCTTCTACACATTGCTGAAATGAAGATTTTATGGTTTTAGAAAGAGAAGCTGTCAATAAATTTATGTTGACTTTCCCAATAACTCTATGTGGGTACTGTTCCATTGGCCATTCTGCCTCTGCTAAGATATATATTATCCTTTCTTATAAACCAAGCATCACCCATATCATTTCAGAATGGTGCTAATACTATTTAAATCACATGCAGATATAAATAAATATCTTCCTTGAATTTTCCCCAGTGAATGTAGACTTAAGTGTATGATGTTTTCAGTACTTTCCATTGTGAACAAATAGATACTGAATGCTATTCTGTTTCTTTGTATTATCTAATAAGGAGAAATACTTTCCCTACATTTAAAGTGCATACTTTAGTACATTTATATCTGTATTTATGTATTAAACACTTGCTAGTAAAATAAAGATATTGTAAAACATAATAAAAGATGTCTTAGGAAGTCTACATGAGATAAATGTATTTTGATTTAGTTATATATAAAAGCCACAGACTAAACGATTTAATATCTCTTTTTCTTTCTGGCAAAATTCAATTTCACATTCAGATTAGCTAACATTTACTTCATACCTACAGTGTATCTGCCTCTTAGGGAAACAATTTTGCATGTATTATTTTGTATAAAACCTAGATTCTTCAATGTAAAATGGATAAGGTGGACAAGAGAAAGTGAAGATTCAAGAACTGGAAATGATCCTGAGAGACAGGGCTTGCAATAAAAATTTTCTCTACCTAGGCAAGACAATTGGTTACTTTTTAACTTCACTTTAAATGGGTGATTATTAGTATATATTCATTTTGTTATAAAGGTGTTCCTGAATGTGAGCTGTTGATAAACTTTGAAAGCTTTATCTCTGATATGGCAAAGGCAAGCTCATTGGTTTTCGTTGTTTCTATTTAATACAGAACTGATGATCATAGCCAGATATTAAGAAAGAAAGAGAAATGAAGACCATCTAAATCAGAAAGAGGTAAAATGATTTTGTTTCCAAATGACATTCAAATACAAAAATAACAAACATATCATAAAACTCTTAGAAACTATAAAGAACATAAAATTAAATCATGTACAGCTGACATATAAGAATCAAGTTATTCTGTACTCTAACAAATTTGAACAGGAAATAAATATTACTTAATGTACTATAGCACACAAATTTAAAATACACTTAGAAATAAATTTAACTAAGTGAAATAAATTATCTATACTGATAAATGGAATTGTATAAAACATAAACAAAAGAAGATTCATACCATACTCCTGAATTTGACAGTATTGCTCTGTTTTGATGTGGGATTCCCCTCCTTATGTTGTAAACATATTTTATTATCTTTGTTAATAAAGAAGCTTCTTTGGGCCAATAACAGGACAGAATTGAGTAGGGAAGAATTGAGATAGAGGAGAAAAAAGGCAGAGTCAGTAAGACTCCATGTAGCTGCCAATGGAGACAGATGTGGGGGAACCTTGCCAGTAAACCACAAGCCTCATGGTAAAATACAAAATAATAAGAATGGGCTAATTTAAGATGTAAGAGTTAGTTAATAAGAAGCCTAAGCTATTGGTCAAGCAGTGGTGTAATTAATATAGTTTCTGTGTAATTATTTCAAGTCTGGACAGCCTGGAACAAACAAGCAGTCTCTGCCTACAAATTGGCGTGTCAACATGGGCTAACTACATCCACATAAAGTCTGAGAGAGCTTAAAAAATTTTAGAGAAAACCAGCCTACAAAGCACAATCCGAGAGAACTTAGACAAAAATGAGGACACTAAGAGAGACTTACATAGATCTAATCTACGTTGTAAGAAGAAAAAGACAAGATCTCCAGAGAAATTGGGAGCATGGGGAACTTGGAGGAAGGCTGAAGGAGGAGAGACAGGGAGGGGAGCAGAGAAAAATGTAGAGCTCAATAAAAATTCAATAAAAAAATTCTAGACAACAAAAAAGAGAGTTTAACACAGCTTCTTGATAGCTGCATTTTTTTTTTCAGATGGGCTCTGTTTGCTGGCTGTGAGCAGGGGCTCCATGGCTCCTTTAAGAGAGGTCTTCCTGACTCAGTTTTGGCAGCAGAGAAGGCTTCATGGTTTCTTTATGGGAGGTCTTACTGGTTCATGCTAGTTGCATGAATAGCTCTGGTTCTTTCAGGAAGCTGAGCACTTAAATAGGGTCTATGAGCAGTGTATTAAAAATTGCTTCATGGTGACACAGACCCACTTTGACCCTGGAGCCTGGGCAGTATGCATGTCTCTTAGAGGCAGTGACATGCCTCCACCTTGTTGGATTGGGCAGAGCCAACAGACAGGGTCATGAAATTTGTCCTAGTCATGCCTGCTTAGCATTAAAAAAAGTGCTCCTGGTCAAAAAATAATTATAGATATTCATGAAATAAAGACAAATACAGATAGAAAAGACCTCTAAGTGGGTCACAGTGTTGAATAACTGTAAGTAGGCTTGAAAGAGAGAGAAAAAAAGACTATACACAGTTATAAAAAGTATAGACAATCATTGGTTAAATGAGTAAAGATAATAAAATAAATATTAAACTATTATAGAAAAAAGTAATAGAGTAAGATTAATAAGCCATGTAAAGATGGAATATACTCAGAAAGTCTGTATTATGTAAATTATTATGTTTTCTTTGAAGTTTTTGACTGTGAATGAGCTAAGTACAGAGAGACATTTCATTGTACAGACTGCTAAGCTAAACCAACATATATATTTTAAAGGTACTTTGACTTTAAAAATTAAGTCTAAGGAAATATTGCTTTGTAAAAGAGGTTCTGCTTTTGTTTCTACAGAAGGTGAGAACCTAAGATAACTTCCAGGTTAATATGGTTTGATCAAACAAGACCCACTGAAGCAATGGCCCCGATGTTACAACATCCATGACAGCTTCAAGATTTCTGGCTGAGATGGACCTACCATTCAGGATACCCTATACAAGACCTGATTAACAGCACCCGATTCATCAGGAAGTAGTCTAGAGAATGATGCCCAAATTCCCTAAATAATTTTTTATAAATGTTTGTTTATATATAATAGAGATGAATACTTTGCACTGGTATGGACCTTGGTCTATTGATAAAAATTTAAGGTCAATTTTGTATAATTCTGTGCTTAATTAATGTATTGTGTTTGTGCAGCTCATTTGAAAATGCAATGTATAATTAAGAAATACAGGTTGATAGATAGTCAGCTATAATAGTCAAACTTGTAATCATGTTAGGTTTTTTACATGTACAGAGATATATTTTAGATGGATAATTATTCTTCAAACCTTCCAAAGACTAACAGAACATGGCATTTAAAATGTTTAAGAACTTACGACTTTTCATGACAATGAGACATATCTTCTCCTGGCAGCACCAATCTACTTCAAGAGGATGATGAGCATCAAAGAGGCTCCTTATGGAGTTGGTTAGCTATTTGGTCAAGAAGCTGCTCTTGCCTGGACTGCTTGATGGTATGCTGTATAAACTAGACATACAGAACCCACAGAAAAATGACTGCTGAAATTGCTTAAAGAAGGTGAGACAGTCCTTCAGAGTTTCTGCTTTTTGAAAGAGTTTGCCAGACATTCTACAGGACACAGAAGAAAGGAACTGATGAACTTTGCCATTACAAGACAGAATGGATCTTCAAATTTCAAGTTCATGGAAAAGTCTGCTAGATACTCTGGGCTTGTAGGCTGAAGATGGGTGCCCCAATGTTACAGAAGAACTTTGAGTACTAACCAGGCAACAAGATGTCTCTGTCAATTCTAGAGTTTTAAAAGTTGATTACAATGTGCTTTCTGTTTACTTAGGTAATATTATATCCTTCTGAAGTCTTTGATTGAGTTAAAGAAAGATAATTATAATTATAAATATAGACTAGATATAAAACTTTAGCCTCATAAAAATAGGATAGATAATAGAGTATTTTCCTTATTTTATCAAATGTAAATGGACTCAATATTGTAACTATAATTCTTACTTGATAACTAACTGTTTTATTATATGTAATTTTACTATGTTAAAATTAAAACCTTCCTTTTTATTTACATATAAAAAGGGAGGTGATATGGGATTTCCCTCTGTATGCTGTGAATATGTTTTATTACCATTGGTTAATAAAAAAAGCTTCTTTGAAGCTGGACGGTGGTGGCACATGCCCTTAATTCCAACACTTGGGAGGCAGAGGCAGGCAGATCTCTGTGAGTTTGAGGCCAGCCTGGTCTATAACAGCTAGTTCCAGAACAGGCTCCAAAGCCACAGAGAAACCCTGTCTCAAAAAATAAATAAATAAAAGCTTATTTGGACCTATGACAGGGCAGAAATTCTAACCAGAGATAGAGAAGATAAGATGGACTCAGAGAGATGCCTTGTAGCTGCCAAAGGAAACAGATGCACTGGAACCTTGCCGGTAAACCATGAGCCTCGTGGTAAAATACAAAATAATATAATGGGCTAATTTAAGATGGAAGAGTAATAAGAAGGCTAAGCTATTGACCAAGCAGTGTTGCAATTAATATAGTTTCTGTGTGATTATTTCGTATCTGGGCAGCTGGGAACAAACAGGCAGTCTCTGCCTACAGTACTTTTTTTAAATATTTATGGATTAGAGATATTCTATATCTGAATACCAATGATGTTTTTACATTAATACAAAAAATGATGCTTCAGAAATTCACACATATTCAAATTAGGTTTGAGACTGGACAAAGATGGAGATACATTGAATTAATTAGGTGCGAATCAACCTCTGCACTTAAGGGCCAATGAACATTGTGGACAAAAAGGTGGAAAGATTATAAAAGCCAGAGGATTGACTAGTTTATTGTGCGACTATGTTTCTGAGGAATGCCAGATGTTACCTCTATAATGTCTCACCAAAATGAGTTCCCAAACATGAACTGGACAATTATAGCACAAATAGACATGCTAAAGTGGATGGGGACAAGCCCAACAAGCCTCAGTCATACAGAAAGAACTACAGGCAGCTTAAAAATGCTGAGCATGGAAGAAATAATTTTCACAGGGAGGAGCACACCAGTTGGTTATCCAGTACCAAATGGTCAGCCCTAAAAAATATACAATGCAAGGAATATTATACATACAGGTAACAATTTACAGATTTTACATAAGTTGTATAAATGTATATATAAACATACATACGAACACACACACACACATCTGCATGTAACATCAGTTAATGAAAAAAGAGGTCATGAATTTGAAAGAACAAGGAGGGATATAGGATGGTTTGGTGGTAGGAAAAGTAAAGGGTAGATGATATATTATAATCTTGAAAAACAAAATAAGTAATAAAATTACATTTCTTAGATTCAATAAATAAGACAGCAAATTAAGAATGTCAGTACTATATCAGAGAGAAGGGACACTCCTGCCAGTAAGTAATTTTACAGAACCTGTATAAATACAGAGCAAGAATAAAACCCACTCTTATCTTTCTCCACTCACAAAAATTAAGAAAATTGATTAAGTATTTTAAAGTAAGATTCAACACTACAAACTTTTTAGACAGAAACATAGAATTAAAAGTTCACATTATTGGTCTAGGTAGTTTAATCCCTGAATATTACCCCGAACAACTGATATCATCTTGACAATTGAAGGCATCTCCCCTGTTAATTACATGCCATAGTAAGACATGAAGACACCTCTGTGCTGTGGAAAGATGAATGAATAAAGAAAATGCATTGCATGAATGTAGGAGGATACTCTTTAACAGGTATAAAGGAAGAAATTCTTCAGTATCAGTAATGGATATGGATGACCCTCAAGGATATTAAAATATGGAAGTATCCCAATAACAAATATAAATGCTGCAGGATTTCATTTGCGTGGCCAACAAACTGGTACATTTACAGAACCAAAGAGTGAAAATGGTTTGGCCAACACCTTGTGAGAGGGGAGCCTGGGTTAGGAATGAAGTATGTACATTTTCAGTTAGGTACAGCATCATGCTAAACTTGATCTTAGGCAAAAAGACTGAGAAATAACAACTTTGTGCTTCTCATTAATAATATTGTATTGTACACTTAAACAGTTATTAAGAGAAGAGATCCCATGTTAAGTGCTTATACAATGTAATAAAATATGAATTAAAAAATCAACAATCATTTATAACACCATAAGTCTATTCTCAGTGTTAAATATAAGCTATTTATTAGTACCATCATGTGCCTGGGAGTGGACTCAACAGATGTATTCATAAATGATGCTGAACTTACTTTGAAATGTATTTCACATATTTAGGTATCTATACATTTGTATATTTTTATTTTAAATTTTGGAACCTACTAGATTTGTAATAATAGCTCCAGAAAGAAGGAATAACATGAAATGTTTAAGGCTTCCTGTGGAGAACTCAGTGATTTCCTCAATAATTTGACTGCCTTTGGTCCTGGTTCTCAGGATCCTACTATGCACATTTGAAGTGAATTTTTTGAAGTTTTCCAACTTGAAGCAAAACACTTTATCAGTAAGGTAAAACAAAGGAACCTATACTGTTTTTGCATTATAGTGCAAATTACAATTAGTTTAATTCCCCTATTACCAATTTCATTTCCTATGAGCTATTTTTCCTTGGAGAGGCATATGCATTTGAAAAGTAATTTTGCAACTTATTTAAAATCAGTCAGTGAAATCTGTATGAACTGTAATTCACACACATATACACAGATGCACACACACACATACACACACACACACACACATACATGCATATTATTTAGGCCTATTTTTAAAATATCTGCCAACACTTTTCTATAACATATCTGCGCATTGAACTTGTTTTATTGATATGTATATTTCACCTGAAATGTTACTACTTAAGTATTTTATGTCATATGGTTGTATAGATAATTAGTTATTTTAAAATTTGAATCAGTTATTTTATAGTAAATAATATAACTGTATAAGCATAAACAATAAACAATATATGGTTATTTCTCTCTGACTCTTTTTATATCCAGTATATATAAAAATACATACACACACATACACACACACACACACACACATATGCATGTAACATCAGTTAATGAAAAAAGAGGCCATGATAAACTTTATAATCATGTCTGTGGGTATATTTCTACTCAGTGCCTCCAGTCAGAAAGTTTGTAAGCCCCCTTTCCATTTCCTGGGAAGTCTCTTGTGGTAAATGCCATGTAACTCTTTATAGCACGTACTCCTGACATTCCACACCCGTATTTGCTCCTCAACTCTGGGCTTCCTAAATGGTGCTCTTAATTTAGTATTTTGCAGGGAGAGTTCTGCTAGGGTTTAGCGAATTGTGGAGAGGGTTTGCCTCAGACCTATTACAGTACTGTTCATCTTCCTTTAATTTTATTGAGTACTTCAATCTCTTTCCTGAGTCCTAATCCTACTTGGACTAGATTTGACATTATGTTTTCATTTGAGCTTTGGATTGCTAATCTTATTATTTCCTGTTTTCCTAAAACTGGAGTGAATAAGCTCCTTACAAGAGCAAGAGCCGAATCTGCACAAAGCCGTTTAGCTGTATTTACTCTGCTCTTTGGTTGATCCCCTTTCCCCAGAACTTTATCCCTTTAAAATATTGGGAAGTTAAAAAGTCCATAAACAAGGTCCTGACAGGGGTGTGACATTGCTGGGACATCTTACTGCCACTAAACTTGCTTTGTCCTTTCTACAAGAAGGACATAAGCGTACCATGTGTAGTTAGCAGTTTGGTATTTCCATCTGGTTCTTTGTTATTTTAGCTAATTCCAGCCAGGGTCTTGAGTATTATCCTTATTTTATAGAGGAGATGCTTTAACTGAAAAGAGATAAGTTAATTGTTCCAAAATAAACATTAGGATCTTGTTGATGCCCACTTAGGACATTACAAAGTTCATGTATAGTCTGAATGATCCAGGAAGTCTGTGAGATGCAGTTCTTGAGAAACATTTGAGTGCACATAGACACCATTGTCCTCAACAAGGCTATAGGGTTGAGGATGCAACTCTTGAATAATGTTTACCTGGAGTTCATGGCATGCTTCTCTGCTCAAGGGCTACTTTAATATATAGAAGAATCCTGAAAATGGCATGAGCATTCTGTGTGTATGTGTGTGTGTGGGGGGGGGGAGGTGTTTCTAGTACCCAAACCTAATTCAAACATTGCTAAAAAAAAAAAAATTAGGGCAATAAATTGCTTTCTATTTCTAAAGAAACCACACAAATGTAATTTTTCTGTTTTGCAGTTGCTCATCCATTAAGGAACTGTTTCTTCGACTCCTGGGAGTTTGTAAGCTGGGAGCAATTGTTTCTCAGCTGATCAGGTCTCATTTGTCACTTCACAGACAGGGACTTCTATTTGCTCATAACAAAAGCAAAATAATTAGCTGTTTACCTGGCAGGTTGCTGATGATTATGTACAACACATGATCACAATGAATGTATTCGTGCATTGTTGAAAGAAAAAGGGCTGGGTCATTAGGCAAAACTTTGACCATTGATTTTTCACCTGAGACTGACAGTCTGAAACAACAAATATGCATCTGTGATTACAAGGGATTTGCCTGGTTTTCTTCCTGCAGACTCAGACACACCAGGACACTGTAACTCTGCCATTTAAATCCATGTGATTAGGGGCTGATTTCTCAAACTCTGGGAATACATTTAATGTGAGGGTTGTTTTAAGGATCAAACAAGACAAAGTGTGAAAAATAGCCAGCACATATTAGCTTCTTAAGGCATCCTGCTTTCTCCCTGTATCTTCATGCTTATATCACAGGCACCTGCAAATTTTCCTGTAAAGTTTAAATAAGATAGCACATTAGCAGTTCCAGTGTTCTATAAACCAAGGGGTAAATTCATATAGGTTTGGTTGTTGATATGACAGAAAGTATTTCTGGGAGATACCTTTCCTAAAATCTGTCTTAGGAAACCTTATGAAAGTTTTTTTCTCCTCAGTTTCATATTAAGTCACTCTCCTGACATACTTACAGAGAGTCTTCATACTCTCCAGTCACCTAACATAGACTTGACTTTCAATCTAAACTTCATCTGCTTGCCTTTTAGGCGTTGGTGTTGTAATTCTTCGGCTGTGACTGGTGATTATAGTCAATTCTGGATATCCATAATTGCCTTGTTTTCTGCTCTATTGCAAATGCAAAAACATTTTCCACTTATTTTGCAAGATGATTTTTAAAAATTAAATATGATGTTCAATGGCACAGTCTATTGCATTTTGATCCACCAATGTCTGTAATGAATAGCAGCTTTCTTTAGCCACCAACAGTTGACAAGAACCTACTGTGTATCAGGTACTCTAATGACCTCAGCAAGTGTCGCATTGCTCCCACACCACTTCTAGGAGGGTGTATGTACAACCTTCCTTTTTCTTTCAGGTTTTTCTGTGTCTAGATACGGGACTCCACTGCTTTGTTACTTCACTGACAAAAATTGACAGAAAGCAACAATTTATTCAATTTAAAACACCTAGACATAAAACAGACTCACAATTTGAAGGCTAGACCATGGGCATCTGTCTATTCAGCATGGAAAAGAAAAATATCCTAGCCAAGCCAAAATCAAAGGTCACCCTGCTTCCATCCATACTGAGTTTTCCAGGAAGTATATAAAGGACAAATGAGAAGCTTATTCTAAGTGCACACCCCAAAGCACCAAGGCCAAGGTCAAATGAGGATCCTGGGAGTGTTCCTTTCTCTGAGCAACTGCTGTGTGGAAGTTCTTGCTTGTACTAGGTTCTTCCATATGTTAAGGGAATGTGAGAGTTAGGCGCAGAATAAACAACTTAAATATGGTTGTTTAATCTCTATGCTTTTTCTGTTTCATAAGACAGGATCTCATCTAGATAGAGTTGGCTCTAGATTTGGTATGAAGCTGAGACCAGCCTGGAACTCCAGAACCACCTACCTCTAATTTCTAAGTGCTCGGGTTTATGGAAGTCCCCACCAGGCCTGGCTATGAGCAGCTGAATTTGAATCTTGACATTGCTACTTGCTTTACAAATTGTCATTTTTATACCTAAATATGTGCCTCAGTTTCCACATTTCAATGAATGGAAAGATTACATCATTTCCCCAATGTAAGACTTCTGAGAAAAGAAAAATGAGGTACATACATGGTATGCTTAGGAGTTTTTATTCCCCGTACTTGACGTTACTTTTCAGGAGCAGCTGACTAGTCCATTTCATTTTCAGGAATAACTCTTCCTGCATCCTCTCATTTTGCAAGTGAATACCTCTTGCCATCCCTTCCCTGTGGCTTCTTTGTCTCTTGCTACAATGGAGGCAATGCAAAGGAACAGTCATAACTAGAAACTGCAGTGCTTCTAAATGTCAGTCAGTGACATTTTCTTAGTAGAATCCACCCTTCCACATACCCCCAGAGAACATTATTGCAAAGGAAAGGCAACTTAAGGATAAAGGCAGAATTGGTTGTTGATATTTTCGATGAATGGACTGCTATTACCTTTCTTACCATTGCTGAACTTTGTAGACAGAGAAGGCTTCCCTGGCCCTGTAGGAGAATGCTCTCCTTCCTTCTGAATATCTCTGTGACCTGTGCTTTACCTGTGATTTATTTTTATTCCCATTAGCAAAGAGTCTCTTAAGCTTTTATTAAACTATTACAGATACATTTGTTAAATATTTCACATCCTTCTTGAGAACAATTTTGGTGCAGGGACAATTTTATTTGTTCTGTAAGTGAAGTGTTAGGAATGTATAATGAGTATTTCTTAACAGATAGCTGACCAGAGCTAGTAGGAGATCACTGACCTTGGATTGATAGCTGTGGAACCTGTATAAGACAGAGCTAGGCCCTCTGAATATGGGTGATAGTTTTGTGGCTTTGGCAGTCTGAAGTCCTATTGGAATTGGGACCAGAATTTATCCCCAGGGTATGAACTGGCCTTTTAGAGCCCTTTCTCTGTGGAGGGATACCTTACTCAGCCTCAATATGGGGGGAAGGGAGGATTGGCCCTGCCTCAACTTGATATGCCAGACTTTGTTGACTTCCCATGGGAGGCCTTGCCCTTTCTAAGTAGTAGATGGGTGGTTGGGTGGAGTGAATTTGGAAGGGGGGACGGGAGTAAAGAAGGAAGGGGGAACTGTGGTTGGTATGTAAACTCAAAAAAAAAAAACTTTTAAATAAATAATAGGAAAGAATTGCACATAGGGCCATCCTCAGCTAAAGGTGGTGTGTATCCCCAAGAACTAAAGAAAAGGTTCAGCAAATTCACAAACCTGGAACCCCAGACAATAAGAGCAACAATGAACAAATGGGACCTCCTGAAACTGAGAAGCTTCTGTAAAGCAAAAGACACAGTCATTAAGACAAAAAGGCATCCTACTGAATGGGAGAAGATCTTCACTGACCCCACATCAGACAAAGGTCTGATCTCCAAAATATACAAAGAGCTCAAGAAACTAGACATTAAAATTCTAAATACCCCAATTAAAAAATGGGGTAAGGATCTGAATAGAGAATTCTCAACAGAAGAAGTTCGAATGGCCAAAAGCTACTTAAGGTCATGTTCAACTTACTTAGCCATCAGGGAAATGCAAATCAAAACAACATTGAGATACCATCTTACACCTGTCAGAATGGCTAAAATCAAAAAAAAAAAAAAAAAACCAATGACTTCCTATGCTGGAGAGTATGTGGAGTAAGGGGAACTCTCATCCATTGCTGGTGGGAATGTAAACTTGTGCAACCTCTTTGGAAATCAGTGTGGTGGTTTCTCAGGAAATTGGGAATCAACCTACCACAGGATCCAGCAATACCATTCTTGGGAATATACCCAAGAGAATTCCAATCATACTACAAAAGCATTTGTGCAACTATGTTCATAGCAGCATTGTTTGTAATAGCCAGAACCTGGAAACAAACTAGGTGCCCCTCAATGGAAGAATGGATCAAGAAAGTGTGGATTATATACACATTAGAATACTACTCAGCAGTAAAAAAAACAATGATATCTTGAATTTTGCATGTAAATGGATGGAAATAGAAAACGCTATCCTGAGTGAGGTAACCCGAACCCAGAAAGATGATTATGATATGTACTCACTCATTAGTGGACCCTAGCCATAAAACAAAGGAAACTAAGCTTTTAGCTCACAAGCCCAGAGAAGCCCAATAGCAAGGTGAACCCAAAGAAAGCATATACAGATCCTCCTGGAAGTTGGAAGCAAACAAGACCATCAGGCAAAAGTTGGAAGCACAGGGGCGGGGATAGAGGTGGGAGTAGGGGGGTGAGAGAAGGGGAGAGGGGGAAGGAGAAGGGAGAAGGGAAGGACTGGGGAGAGCTTGGGGGGAGTGGGAGGGTAGAGATGGAGGAAAGGTGGATAATGGAGAAGGGAATAAGATATCTACATTAAGGGAGTCATTGTAGGACTGGCAAGATACTTGGCCCTGGAGGGGATCCCAGGTGTCCACGGGGATGTCCCCAGCTACGTATTTGGGCAGCAGAGGAGAGGGTGCCGGAACTAGCCTTGTCCCAGAATCACATTGATGAATATCTTGATCCCCACCATAGAAATTTCATCCGATGGATGGAGGTAGAGACAGAGACCTACATTCACATCAGAGCAATGGACTGAACTTCCAAGGTCCAGTCGAAGGGCAGAATGTGGGAGAAGAGAAGCACGGAAGTTAAGACCGTGAGGGGCTGGACCACCCACTGAGACAGTGTGCCTGATCTAATGGGAGCTCACCAAATCCAGCTGGACTGGGACTGAACGAGCATATGATTAAACTGGACTCTCTGAATGTGGCTGCCAATGGGGGCAGACTGAGAAGCCATCGATAATGGCACTAGGACCTATCTCTTCTGCATGTATTATCTTTTTGGGAACCTAGTCTATTTGGATGCACACCTTCCTAGGCCTGGATGGAGGGGGGAGGGCCTTGGACTTCCCACAGGCCAGGGCACCATGCCATCTTTAAAGGAAGCAGGGGGAGGGAGGAGGGGTGTGGGGAGCGGGAGGGGACTGTGAGAAGGGGAGGAAATGTAAAATTTTTATTTTATTTTTTTGAGTGAAAAAAATAAAAGAATGTGGAAAAAAAGAAAAAAAAACCTGGTGCCCTAGGAGTTGCTGAGGACTAAAGTTCCCCTATCTTCTGGCAGGACTGCTTTTCCGCCCTTACACATTCACTGAAGCAATTCTCTCCACGAGGAAACTAGAGCAATACTTTCTTTGCAGAAATCTACTTTTCTAAAATTCTCATTAATAATAACAAACATATTCTTGAGCTCTTACTATTTGAGTGATACTTGCTAAATGCATTGGAGGCTGTGTCTTATACATATAAGCATCATAACAACTCAATCTCCATTTTAGATTTGAGAGGACAGAATTGCAGCAATGTTCTATACACTACTCAGCAAGGCTGTACCAGAACTTGATCTCAAGTGCTGTGTATCTGCACAGACTTATTTTTGTATCAGCCTATGTCACATAAGTCCTACAATTCTTACATAAATGCATGACAAATAAATGTACAAATATAGGTTTCCTACAACTTGACAAACTCATTTAAAAACAAGATAATACCCACATCTCTGGTCTCATATGAGCTCCTAAGTGAAGACCAACTATGGAGAGCCAGGCACATTTATAGATGGTGTGCAGGTATTTGTCTTAGCAGCTAATAACAATGCTCCATTATGAAAAACTCTGACAGGTTTATGACCTTAACTTCATTATTTATTTATTTAGGTTATGATGATAGGATTACATTTGAGAAGCTTGAACAGATTTGTGAATGGTAGATGTGAAAGAGCATTGTACCTGAGACGTTTGGGGTCACTTTCCATGGTGTATTTCTTAGCCTTTATCGGAGGCCTGTAAACAGGAGAGATTATTTTGGAAGTTTCATTTGACAATAAGGACTGCACTGGTTTGAATCTCTTTGTGGGATAAAAATAAAGTGTTAGAGAACACATTATTACGGTATTTATTGTGGGCAGGGTAGCACACTCCTTTAATCTTAACACTTAGTAGGCAGAGATAGGCAGATTCCTGAAGATGAGGCCAGCCTAGCCTAAGGAGCAAGATCCAGGGCAGCCAAGGCTACTAAGAGAAACCCTGTCTTAAAAAAACAAGATGAATCAAATCCCAGTGCCATTATCATTGGCTTCTCAGTCAGTCCCCATTGTCAGTCATAGTCAGAGAGTCTGTTTCGATCACATGCTTGTTCAGTCCCAGTCCAGCTGGCCTTGGTGAGCTCCCACTAGATCAGGCACACCATCTCAATGGGTGGACGAATCCCTTGCGGTTCTGACTTCTGTGTTCATCTTCTCCCTCCTTCTGCTCTTCAACTGGGCCTTGTAGTCAGTTGGGATTCACACCTTCCTAGGCCTGGATGGAGGCAAGAGGGCCTTGGGCTTCCCACAGGGCAGGGTAACCTGCCCTCTCTTAGGACTGGAGGGGAAAAGGGGAGGGGGAGTGGGGAAGCGGAAGGGAAATGGGAGGAGCGGAGGAGGTGGAAATTTTGAATGGTACTATTTATAATGCAATAATAAAAAATTAAATGTGAAAAAAAAAACCAAGATGAAGTAGGTAACAAAATCATGTGTTTTGTTACCATTGGTTAATAAAGAATCTGCTTTGGCCTATGGCAGGGCAGAATAGAGCAAGGCAGAATTCCAAGCAGAGATAGAGGAGAAAAGAAGACAGAGTCAGAGAGATGCTACATAGCTGCCTAAGGAGAAAGATGCCAGAACTTTATCCAGTAGGTCACAGCCTTGTGCCGAAACACAGATTAATAGAAATGTGTTAATTCAAGATATAAGAGTTAGCTAGGACTATGCATAAGCTATTGACCAAACAGTGTTGTCATTAATATAGTTTCTGTCTGAATATTTGGGTCTAGGGGACTAGAAATGAATGAGCAGTCTCTTACTACTACAAAACAACAACAACAAATAAGGCATTTAGTAATATGCTTTGCCTTTGACATGCTAAAAACACATATGTTCATGCCTATGGGTGAATTTCTCTTCTTACACATGAGACAAGTGTGTCTCATGGGCAGTTAGCGTATTACTCACTAACCTCTGACAGAGCACATAATCTCTATTTGACAAAAGCAAATACCCAGTGCATTTCTGCATGTTGCTATTACCTGCTTCACGTGTGGTCCATCTCACTTGATCTGTGCCATTTGTAGGACACATGTAATATGTCTGAGTCCTGTTTCATTGTAGTTTTCCACTTGAGTTTCCAGTTTGTTACAGGAGACCCCAAATGAATCATGGGAAGCCATGAAAAACAATATGGGAAACCCTTTCCAGAAACAGAAAATATATCAGTGCTTTCTCCAAACGTCCATTGGTGTGGGAAGTCCTTCTGGATATGTGTTGCTTTTATTAGTTAATGAATAATTAATCATATTTTGAGGCTACCTAAATTTCTACATGTAAACTTATGTGACATGAAGGTTGCTGTCTCAGACCAATCTTGAGATCTTGGTGATGTGGATAGGTACATTGAATACATGCATAAAATATCAACAGGACCTCATTAGGTATAATATTTTATATTGATTCTAGGTGAGAGGAAAAACATCTTGAAACCTATAGAATTTAAAACATTTAACCTTTAAAATAAACTCTATGAAATATATATGTGTGTTATAATTTGCTACTTATACAGAAAACTAATCATCAAAATATGAAGTGTGTTTCCAGAAAGAATAAATAATTATCCTTAAAAAATATTTTCATAGAGAAATCTCCAGAGAAAATCCTTGGTGATAGCAATAAATTGAAGGCTTTTATATGTGCACATGTATATTCTCTCTTTCTCTCTCTCTCTCTCTCTCTCTCTCTCTCTCTCTCTCTCGCACGCACGCATGCACGCACACACACACACATACAACCCACCCATAGACACATGTTCATACATGTACACTCACACATTCACACAGAGACAAAAATTTACTCTCCAAACTCTGTGTCAAAGTAATAGAATCAAAGTCGGTGAGAAATCCCAAATCATGCATATCGAATTTGGTACACTGTGGAGTAGAGCTTCACATAACAGGAAAAGAGGGAATGATTATTCAACAAATAAGTTTGGGAAACCACCTTAACAGTTGGAGTAAAATTAGTACCTTTTTACCATATGTTAGAAAAAACCTGAATAGATTAAGTCTATACATAGACTGAAATAACTTAGCATAAGCTGTATCATAGTAAAACAGCACTTGGAATAGAGAGGAGAGTCAGAAAGTAAGTGATGAACTCAAAGGTATTCAAATTTTAAACATGCATGTATAGAAAAATAAGACTCTAATAAAGCTAGGCAGTGGTTGTGCTTGCCTTTAATTCCAGCACTCAGGTCCCAGCACTCAGGAGGCAGGGGCAGGTGGATCTTTTCAAGTTCAAGGTCAGCAAGTTCAAGGACAGTCTTCTTTATGAAACGCTGTCTCATAAAACCAAAAGTTTATTAAAAACACAAAGGTATAAAAAAGTCACAGATATCAAATATAGCTGACATGATAAATATAGTTTTTATATCTGATGAGATGCTAATTCTCCAAAAACTTTCAGAAAACTTGCCAAACAGAATGCGTCAGTAAACACAAAAATTTTGAAATATATATTCAAGTCAGTATTCTTAGAAATATATAATGAAGCCATTACAGTGCTTAATCTATATATTTTAATAGAATCAAGGAAATATTCGTGTTTAAAATTTAATGGCTTCAGTGTAATTGAAAAATCATTTGCAAAGGCTCATTAACCATTGCCCCTTTTCATCTGGCCTGTGGCTTCTATCCTAAAGGCACTATTAATTCTGCTTCCCTAACTTCTACTAACTTGGTGTTTCTATATTAGTTTAAGTTTTGTTAATTCATTTGAAATTTTTTATTTCATTATTCAGTGTGTGTGTGTGTGTGTGTGTGTGTGCACGCACACGCACACACTCATACAATCATGTATCACAGCTTTGATCTCAGAGGACTACTTGCAGGAGTCAGCCTCTTCTTCCAACCTGAGGGGCTCAGAGATTGACATCAATTCCCCAGGAGTTGCTGGTAACCAAGTACCTTGGTGCCAGACCACCAGTTCTTATTTAGAAGACTACAGTAATAATATGCTTTCTTCTTATTTTGCTTTGACTCTTTTCTGCACATGGAAAATAGAGGGGTTGTTGAAAATCATAAATTACATCGTTACGCTGTTTAAAGGGGTTTGCTGGCTTAATGTTACAAATAGAATAAAACGTGTGTGGTCAGTAGAATTCCTTTTAGGAATAGTTAGCTATTTGAATTTTATTTAGAGTCAGGTCTCACAAAGCTTATGTAACCCTCCAACTTACTAAACAGCCAAGGAAAACTTTTAACTCCTGACCCTTCTGCCTCCATTTGCCACCATGACTGATATACCTATGGCTGACAACAAAACCCAGAAATTCATGTATGGCAGATGAGCACTCTACCAAATGACCTGCATCCACAATGCAAATGGTTCTACATCATTTTAGAAAGTGTTTTTGTTGGGTTGCAAGGCTGGTATTGAACTTGAGATCCTCCTTCTTCAGCTGCCACAGTAGCTGGAGTCATACTCTGTGGTACCACAGTTGGCTACCATCTACAGTCTCAGTTATGACCCCAAAGTTTCAATATACCCTGGCTCTCACTGATCTTAAATAACATTTCTGTTAGTCAAACACTGCCATTATCTCCCTTCTCCACCTACTATATTTCCAGCTATAGAATCCCCTATGAGAACAGGATTTCTCTTCTCCTTGAAGCCTTGCCATATGTGTCCTTCCTATATAATGGATATCTCTAACTTCAATTTTACATATTAGCTTACTCCCCCTTATATCCTCTTCTCCTCCCTCTTATTTTCATTTTCCCTTTACAGTTAATGTAAATTATAATTATTCATTACTTTTTTTTCCTTGGCAATTACTTCACTAACTTCTCAATTTTATGAGTGCAAAATCTGCACTATTTTAGGACTTTATGTGCACATTTATGTGCACATTCAATTGGAACATGCTATCTATTTAGAGGATGAATTAATGAATGAATGTCTTTACCCTCGGAACTCTCATGCTTCTCTTTCTACCTGGTTTCCCATTCAGGTTTATCTTTCCCATATGTCGCTGTTATGTCAGATTTTATGGAGCATATGCTAGTGGTTGCTTATTGCACTCAAGGTAAAGTGCAAGATGAACCCTTAAGCAGGTATTAGTTTCCTCTATCTTCAGTGACAAATGGCATGATAAAGCAGAAAGTGCAAACATATTTTAGGAGGAAAATAAATTAAAATTATGACTTCATTAAAGTCAAAACTATGCAAAATGAACACAGATACAGAGAAGGACTCAATCATGGTCAGATAGTTAGAAATAAGTGACATACAAAATGAGTGCAAATTTAGGGGCTGCATTTCACGAGCTTTTCATTTCTTACATGGCTTTTCTTTCTGCCAAATAGAGTCAATTTGGGGCAAAATTCTCATGAAATATAAGCAACATCAATTTTGTTTTTCTTGCATGGTTTCTGGCTATTATCACTGTGTCTTTTGATGTTGTTTTGGAATAATAATAATTATTATTACTTTTGTGAAAATGAGAGTACAAATCATCTAATCTATGTAATCTTTTTTTAAAATATTTATTTATTTATTTATTTATTTATTATGTATACAATATTCTGTTTGTGTGTATGTCTGCAGGCCAGAAGAGGGCACCAGACCTCATTACAGATGGTTGTGAGCCACCATGTGGTTGCCAGGAATTGAACTCAGGACCTTTGGAAGAGCAGGTAATGCTCTTAACCACTGAGCCATCTCTCCAGCCCATATGTAATCTTAATTTAAGAGGTATGCCAAAAATCTTTGCTTTATCTTGTCCTTATTTTCATGTAATGTAGAAAGTTAAACAATTTTTCTATGGACAGGTTTTTCTTTGCCCCCTCCAGCTCACCAATAACACACAGAGACTTATTCTTAATTACAGAAGAACAGCCTTAGCTTAGATTTGTCCCACTATGTCTTATAACTGAAATTAACCCGTTTATATTAATCTACATTTTTTTTAATTTTATTTTTTTATTTTTTCCATTCAAAAACATAATTAAATAAATACAATTTTTTACATTTCTTCCCCTTCTTCCGGTCCCCTCCCGCTCCCTCCCACCCCTCCTCCCTCCCCCTTCTTCCTTAAAAGAGGGCATGGTGCCCTGCCCTGTTGGAAGTCCAAGGCCCACCCCCCTCCCGACCAGCCTAGGAAGGTGTGCATCCAAAAAGACTCTGTTCCCAAAAAGATAATGCATGCAGAAGAGATAGGTAACGGGGGCGGACGGAGAAGCCATCAACAATGACACCAGTACCTATCTAATCTACATTTTTTATCATGCCTTTTTACCTTTCTTTCATTCTGTAGGTCTGATCACTCTGTGAGTTGTTGGCATTTTTTTGTAAGCTTCACTTCCTCCTCCTCTTCCCTTCTCTCCCTGGAAATTCTGCCTTTTTATACAGGCCAGTCAGCTTTTTATTACATCAACCACAGCAATACACCTTGCCACAGTGTTCAAATATCCCACAAAACTTCCCCCTTTTGTCTAAACAAAAAGAAAAGGTTTTATTCAGCATAGCAAAACTGTACGCAATAAGAACAATTATCAGGTAAGAATTACGTTCACAATATTTAATTAGTATATGTTTGACAAATTTGGAGACAGTACTATATTATCTGTCCTATCTTGGTGAGTCCAAAGTTTTATACTAAAACCAATTTCTTTTGTAACTGGTATTACAATCCTAAAAATATCTCTTTAGACCTGAAAACATTTTCTTAGATGTTTCTTAACCGTTTCAACCTTATATTTCTTATATAAGTTTTTTTTTATTTGGAAACAAAGAAAACTATATATTACATAGTCTTCAGTACCCATAAGAAACCCCAAAATGATATAATATTACTTGAACAAAACAGGAATGGCAGAGCAAGCAACTTCCAAATCTTTGAGAAATAACAGAAATGGCTGGCTTCCTGGACACTCACCCAAGTTTCCTCTGTAACATTGGGGCATCGCCATCTTTAGTCTACAAGCCTAGAATATCTGATAGACTTTTCTGTGAAGCAGGAATTTTTTTTAATTTATTAGATTATTTTTTTAAAATACCGATGTAATCGAATTGAAGACCCAGATATTAATCCACACACCTATGAACACCTGATTTTTGATGAAGCAGGAATTTTTTAAGGATTATTCTACCCTGCCTTATCAAAATTCAGCAGTTGCTTTCTTTTGAGTAATGTTTCCAATTTGGACAGCATACTATCAGCAGTTTAGGCAAGGGAAATTTCTTGCCCAAATGGCTAGCTTTGCCACATTGCAAGCAAATGCCATATGAAAGGGTTCTTCGATGCCCATCATCCTTTTTGGAAGTAAATTTGTGCTGCCAGGAACAGACATGTGTCACTGATATGAAAAGTCTTATTGTTAAAACATTTTAAATGCCATATTCTGTAGCCATTTTAAACTGTTGAAGAGCCTCTATATATTTAAACTATCTCTCTGTTTTACCTTGAAAACATGCCTAATATGACTATAAGTTTGATTGTAAATGGATAATTTATTATTAACCTATTTTTCTTTATATCCTATATAGCTTTCATTGACTAACATTATGCTTTAAATGAAAGTATACATAAACAAAAATAGCTTTAATTTTGTATTAATATACAAAAATTCACACCAGTGTAAAATATTTGAGACTAGTTGTTGTTCAAAATAGACTTAACCATTTACCCTTTCATCCCATCATTTCTGTACAATATCTCCCCTTTTCTCTTTCAGAAAGAGAATCCTGAATCTAATCTCCTTTGTTAAGAGTATTTTCCTGACCATTGCCATTAACAACTTGTAATCAAGCCCTCAAAATGATGGCAAACAACCATACCCCACCAAATGACCACAAACCACCCACCCTACCTCTTAGGCATGTGGGCATCATGTTCTCTAGACCACTTACTGTTGTCTTAGGGTAATGACAAATCCTGGGAGAGCTAACTATTGTTTTCTGTTTTGTCTCTGTGTGATGGGAAAATGTAGAGCGTATCTGAAGTCTTGGCTGAATAGTCTGTGAGGCTGGACCATCTCAACTAGCAGCATACAATTTGAGGATGTTCTGGATACAGAATTTTGAAAAAACTGCAACAGGGGCATTCTGAGAGGCTGGATCATCTGAGCTACTTGTCTTTATTGGTGACGCTTTTAAAGGTAACCTATATATTTGAATTAAAACAAGTATAGAATGTGTAGTGTGCACAAGTCGTGGATTTTTTTTATTGTTTCAATCATAAGCAGGTAAAAGACATTATACAGTTCAAAAGTTTGTTTGAACTGTATAATCAAATCTTGGTCCATGAAATATGAAAGAATGTCATACAATAATAAGTCATGAGGACTCTGTAGCCAAAATGATTTATCATGTCTCATCCAGTCTCAGAGCTATTTCCATAGTAAAGAGATCACCATATATATCTCCTGTCTCGTAATCTTTTTGGTTCATGTTTGTCACTAAGATTTTTAGGAGGCCTTCCCCAATCAAATCTACTTTTCACTAATTACGAAAAGAACAATAACTTTTTCTTTCCTATGCAAATAAAGGCAGGCCATCTCTCCCAATACAACATATTTTCTGACTTTCATTTTGAAGTTAAGACATTCTTAAAATACATACGCTGGTTTAGTTTAGCATTTTCCATAATTCAAGTTTTCAGCACCTATGTTTTTTGTATATTACCATTTGAAAAATCCACAGTAGAAAAAACACCATAGAGGGTTCAGACACCTTATGTATTTTCAATTCTTATGTGACTTATTCTTTTTATATTACTTTACTTTTCTTTTAAGAGACTTTATTATTCTTAAACTAATTTTTTCTATGACTGCCTATACCCATTTTCTTTTCTTTCTTCAACATCTAAGTACATTTTTAAGCATACTGTACATTTTTAGACGTTTTATTTGTGTGTCTTTACTTAGCTTTCTGCATATCTGCAGCATTCTCTATTTTTGTGGTGTTCTGGCAGCTGGCTCTGCTCCACTTGGTTCCCTAAGAGCCTAGTCCCATGCTGGCAGGTATGGGTAGGAGTCACTTTTAGGACTCCAGCTCTGAGAAGTTGCTGAGCTCAATTTCTGGATTCCCTGCGAACAGCCGCCAACTGTTGTGAGTGCTCACATACAGGCCCAGATGTGGACTGACTTGGCACAGACTGGTGTTACTTCTCCATCTGCATGGTCATGTCACACACTTGAGAGCCATTTTCTTCTCTCATAACTCTAAAACTTATTTATTATCCAACATATAATTTTATTCACTGATTTTTGTTATACTTGGTTTGTTTATAGCTATTAAACTCTTCTCTGGCTTGTGAACTCCTTAAGTTGTATGATAAGCCTTGGCGGTTTGTGGCATTCATCTGGAGTACTTGAAAATTGTTGAGGCTCAGTTCTTGCATTTCCTAGTCTCCAAGATAAGTTAAGGGATAGAATTAACTGTTTTAAAGTCCTCTGGACAGTCAGTGTGAGGTTTATGATTTGAAGAGCAAGTCTCCTTCTAATCAAAGCTGTCCTTGAAGAGTTCTTGAGGGGTAAGTACAGGTTATATCTGAATCTGTTTGTGCTTGGTAGATGTTGAAGATGAATGGACCCATAAGACTAGCTGTACATTATATCCTGGGGTCTGAGTTTTTTGAATTACTTTTGAGGTGTCTGTTAGAATCTGTTATTTTGCAAGAGAAATCTTTTGGCCTCCTCTTCTAAAGTCAATCCATATTTTTCTTCATGAGAACATTCTGTCACTGACCAATTTTAGTGAAGTGAGCTGAGAGAAATAACTCCAAGATTCTTACCTTCTAAGAGCGTAAATACATGAGGTTTCATAATTTTAACCCATATTTTTAGATCTATATTTTCCTCATGCTTATCAACTGATCTCCATTATGCCCATCCTAGTTATTTCGCATCAGAGTGATGGCCAAAGCTGTCTCTGTTCAGAAGTCGCACCTATACCTCCTGCCAAGCTACTGGCCATTTAGATTTTTATTAAAGCAATCCAGTGACACAGCTTCACACAGTGTAAAGCAATGGTCCACAGCAAGAAATTCATGGGTAACACAGTGGAGATAACATTACCATGATAATTCAGTTTCCATTGATTTGTTTATTAAAGAAAAATAGTAACTAGGGGAAGCAAATAATTTTCTAAGTTATAGATGCATACGTTGAATAGGTCAAAGATACAAATGCTTAAGAGGGGTCTTGATCTTTTTTTCTTAGAAACATGTGACCTTACTAATAACAAAATACCATTCTTTTAAAAAAAAAGAATACTTTTCTTCAGGAGAAGCAAAACATAGTTAGGGGTCACAGAAGGCTTCCTATAAAAGGATCTCTGAAGATTGCCCTGGAGGAATGTCTGCCCTCCTCCCCTTTCCCAAGTTGCTTTCTAGATAACAGCATCAACAGTTCAACACTCCTATATATTTCCACTTCACAATTTTATTGCTTTTAGTCAATAAACTCTGTTTCTATAATTTCTTGATTCTGCAAAATTTAAACTGTGTTTATCTCTTTTAGCTGAAACCAGGACAATTTTATTAGTCCTTAAAAGTGGATAGTTAGTTGGTTAGAAAGACTCTCAAAAGGTAACAGATAAGTTCATATTTATAGAAATATAGCTTTAAATTGATTTCAAGTTTATGAAAATTCTGAACCTCAACCATGCTGACTATAGCAAAAAGTGGAAATTAAGCCTTCCCTGTGGATATTTGGCAGATTGATATAATTTTAATGATGAAACATTTTCAAATTAGGAGTAAAGCTATTTTTGCTATTCTGACCACAGAGGGAAATATATGAACTAACACCCTGAAAGAATAAGAAATGAAAGTGAATTGGATAAAAAACAAAACAACATCTCAACTTCTAAGATGATAAAAGTATGTCCTCTGGGAACCCATTTTCAAAAGTGTCCTCTACAATAACGTTCTTTCTCAGACAACAGTGGTGTTTGCAAATAGGTCCCAATTACATGACTTGATTACTGATTCAACCCAGGGTCTTATGCACCAAGGAGAATCCATGCATTTTCTTTTATCCTTTTGCCCTTTCAGTGTGGAATAAAGGACAGCTTCACAGAATTGCAAAGACTTTTCTCCTGGACAGGAGGAAAAGAGAAAACATATCAGCTGACTGATAAATGTTACAGAAAATGTCCAGAGGAGTAAAGCAAGGCACTTCCTGACAACTAGCAGTGTTGTGTGTGTGTGCGTGTGTGTCTGTGTCTGTGTGTGTCTCTGTGTGTGTGTCTGTGTGTCTTTCTGTCTGTCTGTATCTATGCTTGGTTGGGTAAGCACAATTTTATATAAATGCATTCACATCAAAAAATCTTTCTGTGCATATCATTCCTAGCACAAACTCCGGGCCAAGTTTTGTTTTGGTTCGTCCAGAAAATCTCTGACCTTTACAAAAGGAGGAGTTGAAGACATTCCTGCCTCATTATTCCAGCTTTACTTTCCTAAGACTCCAGAATTGAGAATCGGCTCATGCAGGTGAAGGGCAAGCTGCTCCTGAGTTCGTGCTTTCTCCGTTAGAGCACTGAGTATGCACAGGCATCATGAAGACTCGTTCCAATGACAGCTCTGCGGAAACAGGACTAGAATGAAGCCTAAGATTCTGCATCTCTAACAAGCTCCAAAGTTGCTTGTCCAGCACCACCTTTGAGATGCTAAGTGCTAAATCACAGTACCCAGCCAGAGCACAATAGTTAATCATACTTTGAGCCAAACACGCTGAGGTGAACTACTTTCTTCTAGGATAGTGTTTTATTTTCTGTTTCTGGAGAAGATCCCAATTACGTTAAGAATATGGAATGGAGGTGTTGGGAAAAGTTAAGGTCTTTGAAGCACTTAATAATGCTAAGTGCTGCCCTGGGTATTTTCTTATTAAATCACATCAATTCAGTTCTTACCAAAATAGTACATTATGCTTATTTTTGTACCCACCATGAAACATCCTCAGGTAGGTTAGCAGGCTTTCCAAGAAACTCAGCTATTGAACAGAGCAAGGATCCTACCCCTTTCTTCTTTCTTAAAATTCTATATGTGTTTTATTTTATGACAGAGTAAAGATAATATTTTTGAGCTAATTAAAATACACATTGTGACAACATTTATTTTTAGAGGATTTCAGTATCTCTATGTCTGAGAGTATGCAATTTTTACAGTTACTACTTTATAGGTAGTTTATCTATCCTGACATAGGAGGTCCCAGTTTAGAGAAGATGCTGAGAGATTGCTGGCTAACATGCAATTTTAGATGGATACTAAAATAACCTTCACTTTCATCTCTTTGGTGCGCAAGATGAAAATCTTTTGAAAGCCTGGAGCCCAAAGAAATGTAAATAAAGCTTCTTCAGGCCTGACATTTCAAAAGAGGTCACACCCACCAGCAGAACTACCTCTTGTCTATTATCAGGTTTTCTGTCACTCATGTTGATTAAGGCTGATAAACAGGGCAAAGCTCTTGGGGTAAGCCAGGGGCACACTAAAAGATGTAGCTGACTTGAAAAGGACCACATTTCCTGAGAATGAAACTGCTCATCTTTCTTGTGTGTTATTGCTTCTAAAAGGAAACATTGCTCTTTCAGGGATACAAAAGTGGTCTTTGAGGATTCTGATAGGATATCAACCGAGGGACAGTTATGTTATCTGTGGAGCCTCCTGACTGGGAGATGAGCCTCTAAAATCACACATGTAGCTAACCTTGAGACCCATATTCTCTTCTCTCATAGTGTTTTTATGCTTGCTTTGGATTAACACAGGAGAAAACTTGCTTATTTCACTTAAATGAGTACTTTTCAGAATCACCTGTGTTGTTGCAAATGTCAGAATCATTGCTTTTGAAGGCTGTATTAATCGTAATAAATTGTGTAAAACAGTGCTTTTCCTTTATCCATTCATATGTTGGTGAGTTCTTAGGTTAACTCTACTTTATTTATGTCTATAATCTAAAAGATGCTCTCATAGCAATATTGATGAAGGATAGTTACTGGAGTCTGATGGTAGGGAGACATTGGGGAGGTCAAAGTACTGTGACTTGACTAGATGTAAGGAGTAGGTTCAATGTATTATAGACAATGCCAACTATAATGGATAATGATATTTTATCTACTTGAAATTTGCTAGTAAATTGTATTTTAAGTGTTTCTACTGAAACTAAATAATCATTATGTGAGGTAATATATGTGTCAAATAGTTTGTATTTGCTATACATCAAAATATATTCTTTGTCCAGTAGTACAAAGATAATTGGGATGCAAAGAAGGTTTTACGTTCACTTTATTCTCCCCCCAACCCATATTACTGTGACTGCATTTCCTGAGAGGATTACCTTTGTGATACCACCCCTGGTGTTGTAAGAGGGGTTTGAGCTGCGTTCCTGGCGCAGGGCCCCTTGTGCCACCCGGCTCCCGGTGTGTACCCGAAATAATTACACAGAAACTGTATTCATTGAAATACTGCCTGGCCCCTTATTGGCTAACTCTCACTTATTATTTTAGCCCATCTCTAATAATCTGTGTCACCACGAGTCGTGGCTTACCGGCATGAGTCTAACCAGTGTCCATCTTGTGCTGGAGAAGCATGGCGTCTTCCTCACTGCCTTCTCTCTCACAGCATTCCCTTCTGTCTACTCCGCCCACCTAAGGGCTGCCCTATCAAACGGCCAAGGAAGTTTTCTTTATTTAACTAATGAGGGCAATACACAAATAGATGACCCTCCTACACCATTTCCCCTTTTTCTGTTTAAACAAAAAAGAAAGGCTTTAACTTTAACATAGTAAAATTATATAACAAAACTTATCAAGCAAGAATTACAGTTACAACCTAGTTTATCTTTTATCATGACAAAGGAAAACTATCACTATAACTATCCAATTTTTAACTCCATCAAAGACTCCAGAAGGATAAAATATTACCTAAGTAATCAAGAAATAACCAACTTTCAAACTCTAGAAATAACAGAGACATCTCACTGCCTGTACAGTCACCCAAAGTTTCTTTGTACTGTTGGGGCATCCATCTTTAGTCTACAGGCCCATAGTATCCAGTAGATTTTTTTATGAAGCAGGAAAATTTAAAGACAGTTTAGTCACTTTCTTTTGTATCCTGCAGAATGTCTCGTAGACTCTTTTATGAATCAGGAACCCTGAAGGATCATCTCACCTTTAGGTAAGTTCAGTAGTCCTCTCTCTGTGGTTTTTTTGTGTCCAGTTTATGCAACAGTCCAGGCAAGCGCACTTTCTTGCCCAAATGGCAAACCAACTCCATAAGGAGCCTCTTTGATGCCCATCTTCCTCTTGAAGTAGCCGGTGCTGCCAGGAGCAGACGTGTCTCATTGTCATGAAAAGGCCTAAGTTATTAAAATATTTAAAATTGTCTTTGAAAGATATGAAGAATGTCTATCTAACTGAAATATACCTCTATATATCTAGAAAATCTAACTAACATGACTACAAGCTTGACTATATCAATGATTATCCATTAACAACCTACATTTCTTAATTATACATTACATTTTTAAATGAAATACACAATCACAATACCTTAATCAAGGTCAGAAATACATATATATGACAAAATTGACCTTAAATTTATATCAATAAAGCAAAATTTATACCGATGTAAATTATCCATATCTGTATCATCTCTCCCTTTACATTTTAAGAATATTTATAAACAATATTTGGGAATATGGGCATAGTTACTTCTCTCCAAACTTCTTCCTGCTGTATGGGGGCGCTGTTAATCAGGTCTGTCATGGTCTATCCTGTTCATCTCAGTCACCAGTTGAGTGAAGTAATTTTGTGAAAGTGTTCACAGTGACCTTTTAGGAGGGCATGGTCTATCAAACCACACTGGTGTAGAAGGAATCCACAGGGTCTCATCCTCTGTGAAAACAAAAGAACCCCTCTTTAAAGCATCATAACCTTAGACCCAAATTTTGAAGCCATTATGCCTTTATGATAATATCTATGCTGGTTTAGCTTAGGAGCCCAGACAATGAAACGTCTCTCTGTAATTAGTTCCTTTACAGTCAAAAAATTCAAAGAAAACACAATAAAATACATAATCCAGACTCCAAAATCCGGTGTAGTCTATATGTAAGAATGCCTTAAACTGTATCCACTATTCTTTAACTCTCCTGCTATAGTGGCATGATCTTTCAAGCATCATCCTTAAGGGAAATTCCCTGCCTCCTTCAAGGAAACATTAACAATATTAATCTATTTAGCAGCTGTAGAAAGATAATGGGAAGAAGTTAGTAAAAACAGGTTCATCTATGTTCTCTCTGTGATTATATTCCATTGTTCAGAGGCTTAATGGGCAACAGCATTTGTGTAATGCTTTCCTTCCACCTCAAAGAACGGAATGCCATCTTTTCAGTATGGCATGCTGTTCCTTCTGCAACAATGAGGCTGTTCCTTGTAAGCCCCTGATATTCTATGTGAGGAACCAGCTCTATGTCCTTAGATTTTTGGTAGTCTCTGTTTAAATTTCTTCTTGCCAACCCTTTAAAACACATAATACAGAATGTGTGGTGAATCTCAGCCATTGAACAAGCATTTAATATGAGCAAGATGCTGAATTTGATGTTTAGCCTGAAAATAGACTTATTAATTAATAAAACGTGTGACATAACACTTTCGTTGTAGAATTTAAGGATAGAGTATGGATTATACTACTGTTTTTAACTTTGACAATGTCTACTAAGGCAACAAAATAGCATATTAGGTAAAAATGTAAGAAAGACAATCAAATTCATCCTTTGATAAATTATAATAGTGATTAATATGTTCTCAGTTTCTATATAAGAAATGCTTTCCAAAAGCTTGGCAAAGATTGTAGATACAATAAACCAAGATAGAAGACCAAATACTCTAATAGCTATGTGAGTGTATGAATTTATAAATCCTTAAAGTCCTCTTCTGCAAATGATTCAAGAAATGACTGTGTTGGCATAAGGATGATGGCAAATTTTCTAGACTCAATAGTTCTCACATTGCCCAGTAAATTGGATCTGCTGCTCTTTTATATGTTTGCTATAACCATAGAATTATGTAAATCATAGACATTACAGTAATTGTGCCTTCCTCATTCAAAGAGTCTGAAAGGAAGCATGACAATTTCAAATAATCCTCAAGGTACAACAGTCTTAACTGAGATTAACTAATCAATTCTGTTAGCTTTTAAAGAAAAACAAAGAAAAGGAAATATAGTAGAGTAGAGTTCCTGGATAAATTGGTATCTCAATTTGTTTATTTAAAATATCAAATCAGTTAAACCCCAAAATACATGAACATTCAGTATTTCTGAGTCACATTTTATAATAAATGAAGAGCACAGTATTTGCACAATATCCTGGATCACATGGATGAAACTATACATGATATAAAACAATGGACCTGGAGGCTTAGACTGCTCAGTCACCCATCTCTCAACCTCTAGAGATGGCAGAGTTAATTGCATGGTCTCTCTGCCGCTCATCTCCTGTCAGGACCCATATTTTTGGTAGCTCTATATGAAGACAGAAACATATCCCATAGAGAGTGGAAAATTAAGAAGGTGATTTTATTTGGGAGTGGGCTTTAAATTTAATTAAGTGATAAACAATCTATCTACTTATTTAATTATTAAAAGCTTCCAGAATTATTTAGTGCTTTCTCAGAAAGGACTAAGAGAAGGTGACAGATTTTGAAGGGATTAAAGCATATAAGGATGCTGTCTAAGAAAAAAAAATCATAGTGCCCACTTCAGAAGGCGCTGCATTGGTAATTTGATTTGCACATTTCTTTAAAATGTACACACTAATTCTGATAATATATTTTAATTAAACCATTATGTCTAAAATGTTATCATGTAAGTATGTAGTTTGTATATTAATAAGATACTTTATAGGTCTTTCTTCTCCATAAAACTTTGAAATGTAATATTTCCATCTCACTGTGGATTCCACAAGGTCCAGTAGAAGGAGGGATAGAGCCAAGTGGGAAAGGAAAGAAGATCAGAATCATATTTCTCCTTAATATCATGCCAAAGCAAAATTAATAGGAATAGTTTTGCTTTCCTTATTCACTTATGAAAATTCTGTCCTATGGTATTCAAATTGCTCTAGAAATTATAAGGTAAAAATCATTTCAAGCATCATGTAACATCCATTGTTCTTTTTTCAACATTTGTAGATTGTCAAGCACATCTTAAAACAAAATTCATGTGAAATAAAAAGAGTGATTTTCAAGATGTTCCCTGTTCCCGTTGCACTTCCCCTTTCAGTTGTTGATACTCTGCCTCTCAGCAACCTCCTCATCTCCATGTGGAAAACGGAGCAACAAAAATATGGACCTCATTGATATGGAGTCAGAATGAAGGGGAAGGACCAGATCTGGGCTGAGAGATACAGAGACAGATGTAATTTGATTTTGATATGGTATTATATTTTAATAAATATAATCAAGATGATTTAAAACCATTAAGGCCTAGCTTTTGCTGTCATTTCATTTTTAGGAGGTGACTAGGTCTGAGAAATGGTGACTTACTTAGGATCTGTTTGAAGAGTCAGCCTCTAGAACAAGACAAGGCAGTAAAATGAAGTATAATTGACTAAGTGGTGGAAAGGAAGAAGAGAGATATATAATTCAATAAGTAAAAGTATGAGAGAGATATGCAAAATTCATGGATTTCTTTTGCCTGTCATTTTCAGATAAGGCTGTTCCTTATTTTCAAATTGTGCGCTTTTGCAGGATTACTCAATATCAGCAGCAGAGAAACTGGCTTTGGGATTGTAATTTAAGGTGTAAATTAAGGTGACCTCAGCTAGGATGAAATACATTTAAAGAAGCTGAGATATAAAATATGAACCACTTTCTGGAAATGGTAAATGATTGAGAGTTGTTGAAAATGGACTAACAAAAAGTGCAAGGGGGAAATAAAGAAACATTACAAGACAGAATCCTGAGCACCTAATTTAAAACAAAAATGGTTTTCTATGGTTTATGATGAGTGATAAACAGAGTCCACTGTGTGGCTATAAAAGTATATCTTTAGCTCAGAAAATACGAGCCTTACTGTCAACTTAGAGCAGTGATTTAGGTTCAGAGTCATTCTCCTTGAAAGACTTACAAGGCTGAAGAGACCAATCATCCTAAATGACATGTATTTAGAAATTATAAGCTATGACCAAGTAGCGTTAGTTTTTAGTGTAACTTAATCATGAATTTACCTATTCCAAGTTATTGTTTTGTTACATATTTCTTAAAATACCCAGAATGTGAGAGCATTAGTATTTATAAAACTTCATTAAACTGTCATTAAACTTTGGAGAAAAAATCTATAAATCCTTAAAAAAGGCTCCATACTGTAGTTCAGCCTTTCCTGGCTCCATGTCAACTTTGTTATAATGAAGTCATTCAAAAGACTCCACGAACAGCCCAGAGGGTCAATTGAGCAAAGTAATGGTGGCAGAGCAGGAAATCTTTGATAAACCTAAAAGACTAATGAGCATAAAAACCACAGGAAAATCTGGCACAATGTTTCCTAAGAAACATTAAAATAGTAACTGGGGATGCTGACTGTATTAGAAGAAGAAATGGAGAAGCACATACACACACACTCCCAAAATGATCATTCACAATTCTCCGAAAGTCTGATCCCTGTGTCTAGGCGGCAGAGCTCCCACCTTCAAGGTCATTTTTTCAAATAAACATGCTCAGGAAAGAGCAGAATCACAAATCAATGAGTGTCAAGTAGAGTTAAACAAAGTGCAGGCACCAAGATATTTTAAATGTGGAGTATAATTAAGTGAACGACTTAGAATAAATACATACTCGTTTCTGTGTCCTGAGGTTTTCTAAAAGGAAGATGGAAAGAGGTCAGATCAGTCAATAACATTTTTAGTGCATATTAAAATCAGATTTTATGATATTACCCTTCAGCTATAGTTTATGAAACAACACAGTATTTCCTGAGAACACATTTGCAGATAGTCTGCCCACCCACCAGGCCATAAGCCCTTTGCATAGGACTCTCTGTGATTTTCTACACATACAAAAAGTTGAAGAGTAAAATTTTGTATCACTTCTCTCATCTGGGGTCTGAAGTCCTTCCCACTGTAGCTTCAGAGATATAAAACTGAAGAGCTGCAGACTATTCAAAGTTACCTTACCTCTCACTCACAAAACTGCGATCCAAATTTGAACCAGTCATCTCTCCATAAATAAAAAATAGAAATATCAGAAAAATAAAACAAGTTTCTTAATTTATTTGTTCTTATTAACTCGTATTTGCATAGACTGATTGTGCATTGTTTAATACAGAGTTGTTTGTGTAGTGCCTAAGCCATGGGAAGCATTGTGTATGAAAGGAAGTATATAAGACTATCTTACTGGGAAGACAAAATATCGATACACAAAGAAAGTATCAAAATGAGTAGCATAGACAGCAATGGCTAATCTATGCCAACGAGATGCCATTGCACATGGCCTTGGTCAGAGGAATGCAGAGAGTTAGGTAAACAATATGCATTTTCAATAAAAAAGTAGTGTATGTCATTGTTATACTAATTGACTACTGACACAGTGGAATGCCATGCGTATATTGTAAGTAGAGTTAAGGGGACATGGTACGAAGAAAATTTTGAATGCGCTTTGAGGCCTGATCTTCTCCAGAAAAGTAAAATAGTATTATAAAGTCAATAGTGAGCTTCTGTTAGAGGTGACTGAATGATGAAGTAAAATAATGCTCTGCAGGCATTAAAATTATGAGTATGTATTGAACAATTCCTGAGATTTAAGGCAGCCTTTTTAGCTCTTTAATTTCAGACAGAAAGCTATTGTACTAATGGGATGAAATAAAACAGTGAATTCATGAGAAGAAATGAAATCCCTCTCCATGGTTTTTACTGGGTATGAAAAAAATTTTTCTTCGGAAGATTTTCTGAATGCTAAAAGGCGAGATTAAGTATAGTTATCAGATTACTGATTCAGCTTCATTCTTTCCTTTTCTGCCACTACCTTTATGTCGAACACATCTGATACACATATATATGTAGATAATAGTTGTCTCTCTAGATGATAGATAAGAACTCGATGCAAATGTAGGTGATAAATAACAAACTTATGCACTGTTGAAGAATATTTTCTTGTTGGACATAGCAACCGAAGAAGAGAAGAAGATTCCTAAAAGGCAAAAGAGTTAGAGACCCGCCAATTCATTCTCGCAGTAAAGAGTCTCATAAAAATACTAAGCTAATTGCTGTAGAACAATCGAACAATCTTCGTACAATGCAAATATGTATTACTCCTATTGATTAATAAAGAGCTGGCTGGCCTATACCTGGGAAGGAGAGATTAGGCAGCAGAGTCACACTAAGAGAATTCTGGAAAGAAGAAGGGTGGAGTCAGAGGAGTCACCAAGAGATGCAGAGGGAGCAAGAAATGCTAAAGGGCAGGTAAAGCCAGGAGCTATGTGGCAGCATATAGATTAATAGAAATGGGTTCATTTAAGTTGTAAAAGCTAGTTAGTAAATCTGAGCTATTGGCTGGACATTTATAAAAAAAATTCTCAGCACAGAATCCAGTGGCTCTTCTAAGGTAGACATTAATAAGCATCAATATATTTGGCCAATTGAAATGTTTTTATTGAGTATGTTTATTATAGAAGATATTTAAGTATGGCCCTTTATCATAGTGGAATGATAGTTAATGGAGATTTCCAAATAGCAAAATAATTTTCAATAAATGCTAAGTTGAATGAAGAAAGCTTATCTTTCTATAAGTAATTCCCAAAATTTAATTGCTATATTCAAACTATCAAACAGACTTTATGTTTTCTCTTTATATTTAAAAAAGTTAAGGTCAGCATATATTTAAGTCACTGGAACAGGAACTCTAAGCTTATGCCACCTTTCCTTAATCGCTATTGGAATTAAATATTGTCATTCAAAGTGAAGTATTCCAGATTCCATTCCCCAATCTAGCGTATGGACAGAAAAATCTCTTGAAATAAAAGAACTAACACTTTGAAAAATAACTTGGCTTCAAATATCAATAAAAATCATCAAAAACAATTTCTGATTACAGAACCATGAGAGAAAAAGTTACTTTACAAAGTAAACTCTCAGTCTAAAAAACATGGAGGGGAATATGTAAGGAGAAAAATAAACTATGATAAACTTCCTTCCAAAAACTACCTTTTAAGCAAGAAATTATTTTTTGATTTTTAAAAGTTTGACTACTGAGAGTTGAGCTAAAGCAGGCTTCTATGATCAATTTTCAAAAATGAATTCTAAGTAATCAACTTTTTCCTAACATACCTAATCTTACTCAAATGTGCCAATGTGCCAAAACTTACAGGGTTGGCAGTAAGATGACCTGGCAATGATTTTTTTTTCAAAAAGTAAAACTGGTATAAATTAACAGGGTAGGTCGATATCCTATTTACTCCCCCTTTATGAAGTAGTTTTCCACCTATTGACTTTGAAATGACCTTAGTGGACTTCTTTGATTTCAAAATGTTACTACCTCAGTTTCTGAACTATAAGAAGAGTGACTGAGACTGCTTAATGAAGCTGCAGCAGGAAGGTCCTCTAGTAGACAATGCCATTTAGAACAACCAGGCAGAATTTCTGTTTATTGTGGTTCTTTAGGACATCAACACCAGTAACGCAAGTGAAAAAAAAATGTAACATTGAATTCTATTATGAAGCCTTTGATGTCACCATCCAGCTTCCATTATTTATTCACAGTGTTATTAAAAAACATCTGGTGGCCACTATCTTAGGTCATGGATTACATGATATATGGGGCAGTTCGTTGATTCAAACCATTCATGGAAAAGCTCTTTTTCTAGAGCTAATTTCATCATTATGCTTATAGCAGAAATCAAATGGGAACACCAAGGAATGGGCTTACTTTACAAACATATCAGGAAATTTTCAAACTGAGCGAATTGATTGAGCAGAAAACAAGTAATCAAGCACCCCACTGCATTAGGGTTTCTATAACTTTGACACACCACCATGACTAAGACAACTGAGAAAGAAACTGTTAACAGCAGGAAGAATAGTTGAGAGTTTACATGTTGATCTATGAGCAGAAAGAAAAGAGGATGAATAGTATTTGGAATGGCATGAATATTTTGAAAATATCAAATTCCATGCCCCAGTCATACATCCTCCAACAAGGTCACACTTTCCAATCCTTCCCAAACAATTCTACTAACTGGGGACCAAGTATTCAAACATACCAGACAATGGGTGTTCATTTTCATACAAACCACCATACCCAACCTATATATTATGCCATATTTGCATTTAAAATAAGAGATGGAAGCTCCCTCTAGCCCCAACTGGACATAAGACAAGTTTGCTGCAGTAAGTTAGAAGTCTGTATGTATAAATTTTTCCAATGCAAAGTACATCTTAACATTTCAAAACAATTACTAGAACAATAACTGTACAGATGAAATAAAAGACAGTGTTGGAATTATGTCTCTGTATAGTTTTCTGCATAGTAAAATGCCTCCCACTTATATCTCTTCTGTTGACATTAGATTGAACAGTTAAATAACTGTGGAAGCAAAAGACTAACCAGTCGACAAATTGTTTCCCTTAACTTCAAAGTACAGTAAGGACTTCATGTTAGGACTCATGTTAAATCACCCTTCTTATGACAAAACATTTCACAGTGCTTAATCTAATCTCTAAATAAGATTTTAAAACAGAATTCATTTATGTATGTCAGAAGGATTGGGTACTAGATGGATGTAGAGTGGATGAAGGTACAAATTTGCTCTGTGTATGCTACAAAGAGGATTCGACTGAGCTGAGCAATTTACCCTGCTAATAAAACAACTATACCAATGGACTAAGGTCAAAATTAATCAGATCTCATTTTGGGGGGATCATGAGTTGTTCTTTATGAATAAATGTGGAATGAGATTTCAAAGGCTCATAAGAAGACGTTGAATCATTCTACCTGGTAAAAGCAATGAACTCAATGACCCAAATGTGATTCATCCAACAATGTGTGTTCATGGTCAAGGAATTGACTATAAATAATCAAAACATAAACTGTTTCCTTTTGGTAAAACACTGGCTTTACTAGTATAATTATTATGTTTATTAATACTAGCAAGTAAAGCTTGCAGAATTTTAAAAAATAATAAAAGACAGATAACTAGAATCTAATGAAACTTTCAGACTTTTATTGAAGAAAAGAATGTACAAATGCAGAAAAATATTCATAATATCAAATACATATTCTTATTCTGTTTTTCTATGCTGTAGAGTAGCAATCTCATAATAATTGCCTGAATGCAGTAAATCATTAACTATAGACTCTTTCAATGACTCTATCAATCAGTCCTCTGTTTTGATATGTTGGTTTCTTAGTATTCCAACTTTAATTCTGGTAAAACTTAGCTTCTATATGAAACAGGGTAGAAGACATGAGTTGGAATTTCTGCTTAAACAATCTCAGATAATGTCAATTAATTTCAGGCACACATTGTCCTTTGAATAGCTGCTATGCAAGAGTACTGACCCATCATTAGTTTGAGGTAAGGGTAAGGCAAGATGGATTACTACCCCATTTTCAAATATTAAAATTCATAAATGCTTCCTGCTCTGAATACTCCATGTGTGTGAGTGTCCATGAGTTTTTCTCCCAGTATTAATATATAATTATTATTATTAATATATAATTATTAATATAGTAATAATATGTTTAATATATGTCCTCAAGTAGACACTTGACCTGTTGGAAGTGACATTTTAAAGGTAGGGATATCTCTTGCTTTCTCTCAAGACCACATGTACCCACACATTCTTTTATCTGTCTTTCTGTTGACTACCAGTATATAATTCAGAAATATATGTAGTATTGTGGCCCTAGGAAGTTTTTAGGCTTTAAGAGTTTTAAAATATGATAATTTTAGATCATAGGAAGGAAGGATGAGGAAAGAGATAAGAAAGCATGAGGCAATTGTGGAGGAAACAAATGAAACAGAAAGATACAGAAAGAGAAAAGGGCATACAGATGAACAAGTAAGACAGGGCTGAAACCAGAAGAAGAAGTGAAACGTCCTAAAGCTGTTCCAGGCTTTCTTTCCCAAGAAATAGCTTTTCTCTGGGATAGGAACTTTCAAAATTATAGTAAACATTCTTCCTTCAAATGAGATCAGGTATGTTCAGGCTGCACTTTTATTGAGCAGCCAAAATATCTGTCAAAGATGAATTTCTACCTTTGTTGTTGAGTTTAATGTCTGGACCACAATGAATGTACCGTCTTCTGTACTTTTTAACTGTCTGTTAAAAGTATATAATGCTGACTCTTATTACCAACTAATCCCCGGCTCTGGAAATGTTAAATAATATAAGGTGGATCTTCTTAGCCTTTTAAAGTACATTTTCTTTTTATAAGCATGTTTCTAAAACTGATTTTTGTTATAGCAATCACACAGATTATAAATACTTATGAATGATATTGCATGTTTCAGAAATTAAAATGATTATACAGTAGTATAATCAATAGCCCACTCTACAAAGGCTTCTTATTCATCACTGAAAACATGAATGTGAAAAATATTTTATATACATATATATGCATATATAATTCTACTTATCTGCCTCTTTATTCATCATGATCTTAGTCTCCATACACCTATGTAAAAAATTGGTTTTATACAAGTTATATAAATAAAATTAAAGTTTTCACACAAATTTCTAACCTCATTCACAAAAGGCGGCTCCACTGTTTTTACTAAGCTCGATACATATATAAACACCTAAATATATATATATTGAAGACATAAATCTATATGCATACATATATGTGCATGTATGTATGAACATGTGTATTATGTGTCCTATAATTTTGTCTAAGTTCTCCCATACATAATATTGTCTGATGATATTTTATACTTGAAATTATGACTGTATTGTATAGATTTTCAAATGTTCCTGGGTCACAAATAAATGCATTTGAAATGTCGACAGATATTGCTAAATTGTCTTGAAAAATGGATGGACCGATTTTCCTTTCATCTCACTATGTAATCAGTATTATTTCCTCACTTGGTCAAAATATAGAACCACCAGACAATTTTTTAAAGCAAGTTAGGGATATAAGTAAGATTTGCCATCATAATGATTCCAGTATATGTTTTACATAAGTTATCAACACATATTCTTTCCTTTACCTCTCAATAATTGCCAAAAATCTTTGTGTCTATTTTAAAAATCACTGTTTAAGGACAACACATTCATTCTGGGGCACTGGTTTATGTTTCCTGATTGTAAATTACACAGGATGAAGTATCCTTTTGGATCTTGAATTTTCCACATTACTCTCTTTCTCTCATTTCCCATTAATTTATGCTGGAGCTTGTTAGTATATTCATTTATATTCCATTCATTCCCAAGGCTGATTTGAAGTGACATGAGAAAATAGTAGGCATAAAGAAAAAATAGCATTGAAGTGGAAGGAAAACACATCCTTAAAATATTAATACAGTGAATTTAGCAGTAAATCTAACTCTTAGCTTCCTAGATATCAAGACCAAAAGTAAATCTTTTGATTAATGTATAGCCTATAGAAAGAGAAAATATATTAGTTCATATGGTGATAAGCCATTTTTCTGATGTTCAATTATTTAATGAGTGTTTCACATAGACAAAAACAATAGAACTTACAGTATACTTAAAAATTATTGGCCACAGAAAGCAGAGAATTTTCCTTGCAGAACTATTTTTTTAGGAAGAGAAATAAAACCTGCAAACGTTATCCAAAAGAAAGTCAATTCTTACAGGCTAGTAGACATTTAACTATGATGATTAGATATTAACTTGAATATGAATCATCGTTGTTATATTTAATGTATTCCCAAAAGTATAGGTTCGCTGTTTTTGTTGCACTGAACTTTAGGTCTAAAGAAGAAGCAAAATTGGAATGTCTAATAATACTGGCAAAGGAATGGTGATGATAATTATGATAAAGATAATTATAAATTTCCCTCACATAAATTATAGATGGACTCCTTGCCACTTGAGATGGTATCTGTTTTTTTTTTCCTTTAAAATGGCACAAATCTTTTGGAAAACCAAGTGGGAAAAATTTGAGAAAAGCATTTCCCATCATTTGTTCACTCCAATATCATTAGTCAAAACTGAAAAATATGACACTGATTTCCTAACTACTCATACTATCATTTTCAACACCATTAGCATATATTCTTTGTCTAAAGGGTAAGATTTCACTATTACTTAAGTATATCATGTACTTTAATGATATGAGTATCCATTCATGTTTTCTGGTCCACTCTCCCTCTTACCTCCTTCCTTTTCCTGAATTGCTCTTTTTCTAACTACATCATATATGTATATTGATATGGCTTGGGATATAAGGGATATATATACATATTATTGAATATATGACCAATATTAGTATTATCTTTATGAATTGGATCTAGTTATTTTGGTCTTCATATTCACTGTTAGATTGCATGTTCTTTTATCAATACATTTTTCTAATAGTTTTCTAGGTTAAATGACACAATAGTGATTGCATAGCTTTTCTAAGTGTTTAAACTTATTGATTTTAGTTAATGTTTGCTGAAGCTCTCCCTCTTATTACCCACTTCACACATATACTACAAATGCTATACAGGGATGAAAGTATAGATGCATAGAAGGAAATGCAGAAGGAAGGAAAAAGGAAGGAAAGAAGGAAGGAAGGAAAAGAAAGAAAATATTTAATTGGTTCTACTTCTCTCATTAACTCCAACATAGAAGTTAAGGGAAAGATGAATAGAGAACAAGGGGTATCGAAACTACAATTTTGAATAATGACATTATTTAAATCTCAATCCAGGTATAAATTGAGTATTCTCACTGGTCACAATGGCACATTCCTTTAATCCCAGTACTTGGGAGGTAGCCCCATTTCTGTGAGTTTGAAGCCAGCTTGATGTACAAACAGGGTTTTAGGTCAGGCAAGGAATAAACAAAAGTTTAGTTGAAAATTCTCTTAAGTTTTCTTTAGCTCACCATTTCACATGTGAGACAGAGGGGCTATTAGGAGTTAGGTGTCAATTATGTGATCTGGATTTTAGAGGACAATTGCTTGTATGAGAAAAGAGGTTATGACAGAGTTGGAAGTAAGGAGAAGAAGAAAACAGAGAAGGAAAAGGAAAGGAAGAGAGCTGAGAGACCCAACAAGTTCTGAGCAATTTTCAACTGAATTTGCTCTTGTTAACTTCAAGACTTATTTTTTCTCAAGGAATGACTCTTTTTTTTTCCCTCAGGAGACTCAAGTTAAACTGCAAGCTTGGGAGGTGTGCCTAATTTCCACCTGTGCTTCCATAGTGGTGCCGCCAGCATGACTTACTCACCATGCTATTAACAAGATAATTTATCGCTGAGTAAGAGGACAGTGATAAGAGGACAGCTAGTCTTGTGCGTCGGGAGGAGCATGAAGAGGCATTTGACTGGGGACAGCAGGGCCAGATGGGCTTGGATGGATCAGATCCCAGGTTCATCACTGTCCTGCTGCTCTCTGGAGTGTGAAGTCCAGAACACTTGTGCCAAATTGCAGCACATCAGATCTTGGATCTAGCTTCTGCCAAAAAGCCCCATGGCCTTGGATTGCCTTTACATTCTTTAGGTCTAATATTTTATTTAAGCTTTGAGTTAAAGGTAATAATGCCTCTATTTACAATGTGCCATGGCTATTAAATGACTTAAAAACATGAGGTCCCTAGCATGTGGATGGTACTTGATATTCAATAAATGTTAGTTCATCATCTTTCCTGGGAGGATATTTTCATTCACTCATTCAATTATTAATGTATTCAGCAAATATTTACTGACCAAGTCTAAAATGTCTGGCACAATGCAAAGCAATGAAAGCAAACTGATGAAGGAGAAAAAGGCAAATTCTTACTTTTTTACACTAAGATTCTTATTTTTATTAATTATTCGAGTGAATGTTTTCAGTTTGGAATTGCTGAGGTTCCTAGTGCCTTCAGATTAGGAGATGATCACTTCACTTTAAAAATTAGAAATGTTCTATTCATTGAAAAATGTTTAGCATAGTACAGAGTGATATTTTTAAGTGGATATACCATATTTTTCATTCAAGCACAAAGCTCTGCATTTTTCTTGCTCTTTCTTTCCCTTAGGCAAACATTCTACCACTGGATTGTATCCCAAGCCATCTAGGTGCTCCTTGCTGCTGGGATACTTGATGTAAATGACTGTTTATAAACTAGTCACTGGGATTCATTTTCATTGACAACTTACATTGTTTTAAATTTTCTTTTTCTTCCAATATGAATTTGAGGAGGTTTTTCATGTATTTATTATCCATTCTCACACATTCTGTGAGGCCAATGTCCATATCTTCTGCCCTAATTACCTTGGCTGTTGATACAGTCAACCTTGTACAGGACCAGTGAAGATAATCGCAGGTGCTTTGAGTTCAAACCTACACTAACTATGCCTCATGTAGATGATGATATTTTACAACCTTCCCCATTTCCAACTTTCACCTTCCTTCTTAACCTTCTTCAACAATATTTTCTAAGCCTTCAAGTGAATGGTATGAAATTCTTGTCTAGACTGAGCATTTATCAGTGACTTATTCTCAGCCCTTGAGTAGACATGAGATTTTGCTTTTGGTGCTGTTCATTGTGAAGAGAGGTTCTTCTGATTAAGGTTGAGAGGAAGGTTTGTCTGTGAGTTTAGACAGAGATGTTACCAAACAGTTTGATGCTATGTTAATTTATGTAAAAAGCAGAATTAAGATCTCTGACGTTCCCAGTCATGCGTTTTTAACTAGGTTGACAGTAGTACTGAGCCAGGGTTCTTTCCTGTATAGCAGACTTGAAATCCAGTCTGAGACCAGCTGATTAACTACATAACAGTAATTGTGCTATTGCATAAGTGGGCATATCTTACGTGGCTAATCGGTACAAAGGTCACTCAGCTGGAGAATGACTACAGTTGCCATTTCTCTGCTACTAGTCTGTACAGCCCCTTCTGGCACTGTGCAAGGTAGAAAGCAAGAAGAAAATTTCCAAATCATTCCCAGTTTGATTTCTCTATATCTGACAACAAAAATGTGTAGTGCCATAAGCAATAGGGTCTTCTTTTGAGTTCTAGTGGGCAAGCAAAAGGAATAGTAAGAATGTGCATTGAATTAAAGGACATTAGGAAATCGTTGTACATCTTATAAGGAGGTATTCTACAGCTGGTACTACCATTTTTGCTTAGCTAACCCATGGCTTCTAGGAGAAGCATTACCTTCCAAAAATAGGGCATCTCACTTCTAATTTTTGGTTTAATTTGGTTGCAAGATAACAGGTTACAGTATGGTATATTCATAACAGTTTTATTTTGGTTAACCATCCTCCCATGTTTTTCTCATGCCCTCAATCGTTCATTCCCCTCATTACTGAGAGCATTCTTCTAGTATTCTCCCTTTTGACTCTCGTTTTACTTATGTCCTTCTATCCTTCTTCTTAACACACCATGGCACAATGAGCTACATTCTAATATCCAGGCTTCCACAAGTATTCCAAGTGGATCAAACATAACTAAAGATTTGTGGCATGGATTCATATATGCATATGAACATATGCACATATATATGTGCATATTCACAAATATAAATGTATAAATATAGCCTAGACATTAGTCTATATAGTGTTATCTTATGTAAATATTTAGAAGTGTGTTCTTCCTCAGATAAGAATTATTTCTCCTACTCTTAGCATTCCTTAGTTATCATGAAATTGAAAAAAAGCAAGGAGAGGTATATGGGAATATTTGGAGGGAGGAAAAGGGTGGAAACAACGATGTCATTATAGTGTAATTTTTAAAATGAAAAATTATATTTAAAAAGAACATGCAACATTTTTCTTTCTGGACCTGAGTTAAACTCAATATAAATTTTCTCATTTTGACCCATTTAATATTCTTATTTCATAATTTCAATTTGTTTATATTAAATAAAATTGTATTGTGTTTATGTACTACTTTTGCTATACAGTTGTTAGTTGATGGACATCTAAACTAATTCTATTTTCTATTATTGTGACTACAGCAACAGTGAACTTTGTACAAATATCTCTGTACTAGGCTATAGAGAACATTTATATAAAAGGATATAGAAAGCAGGTTTGTTGTAGACTATGGAGTTCTTTGAGTACATTTCCAGGGGTCATATAATAATTAACTTACTCTTTAATAAGACACCTCCAGAGTGGTGTCCAAATTGACTGTACTATTTTATAATCCCATCACCACTGTAAAGGTGTTCCCCTTTTTGATATCCATAAAATCGTCTGTTCCCATATTTTTTTTTAATTTTTATACTGGCCATCTCTCAGGGTTGAGATGAGATCTTAAAGATTTAACTATGTTTCTATGATGGCTAAGGATGTTGAATACTTTTACAGTGTTTCCTAGTCATTTATATTTCTTCTTTTGAAAAGTCTCTGTTCAGTTTTTGCTGCTAATGCTGAGTCACAATGCCTTCTCTTAAAAGAGCCACATGTCTGCTTGCTGCCAGAAAATAGAGCCTATCTGAAAAAAAATGTGGCTACCAAGAAGCTCTAATTGACCCCTGGTTTTGTGGGTTTAGAAGCCTTCTTTCTTTTTCTTAAGCTTTTTGAGGTCTTATGTGGATCCATGACCCATGCTGGGTGTCATTTTGTAAATAGAGGTTGCTCATTTATTTCCCAGCCATCTAGAACTGAATAATCACATAGACTCTACATTAATTACAACACTCCTTGGTCTATTAGCTCAGAAGTCTTATGAAGTAACTTACATCTTAACTTAACCCATTTCTATTAATATATGTATTACCACAAGGTTGTGGCCCTCTGTTAAAATTCTGGTGTCTGTCTCCTTCAGTATCTAAATGGCTTCTCTTTGACTCTGCCTAATCTCTCTCTATTTCTCTTCTAGCCTGGCTATATTCTGCCCTGTCATAGGCCAAGGCAGCTATAGTCATTAACCAATAAATGCAGCACATATACAGAAGGACATCCCACATAAAACCTCATTTAAAAAATTGGAAAAACTACTGATGACTGTTGTGGGACAATAGTTTTACCCTGTAAAGATTTGTTTCTTGTACTTGTTTAATAAAATGCTGATTGGCCAGTAGCCAGGCGGGAAATATAGGTGGGGCAACCAGGCAGGAAGTAGAGGCAGGGCAATTAGAACAGGAGAATTAGGGGAAGGGGAAAGAGTTAGTCTGCAGTCGTCACAGAGGAAGTTAGACACAGAGCAAGCAGATGAGAATGCCTCACTGAAAAAATGTACCAATCCACGTGGCTAATACAGACAAGAATTATGGGCTAATATAAGTTATAAGAGTTATAAGAAGCCTGAGCTAATAGGTCAACCAATTTATAACTAATGTAGACCTCTGTGTGTTTCTTTGGGACTGAATAGCTGCGGGACCAGGCAGGACAGAAACCTCTGTCAACAACTGACAGGGCCACTCACACTAGTGATTCCAGGATCTTCCAGGGTGTGACAATATGTCTAGGTAATTCTTGATTCATCTGAAACCACTCAGGTAATGATTTGATCCATTTGATCCAGTAAGGGCAAAGAATGAACTAGACGGAATGAAGAGTAAAAACAACCTGGACTTCCTCCAATGATAAGAAGATATATGTAAAGTCTTGTTTAAATACAGATTCTAATATGGATGGGGAAGGAGACAGAAGAAGCTTTGAACTCTTCCATGATCTCATGTGACAGTGAGATGTCTTATGAGTTACCATTTAAAGATTCTAAACTAGGTTCATTCTTTTTCCTTCTCTCTCTGTCTCTCTTTCTCTATCCTCCCTCCCTCCCTCCCTCCCTTCCTTCCTTCCTTCCTTCCTTTACTCCTTTCTTTCTTTCTTTGAAAGACTTTTTTTTTGGTTTTTTGAGGCAGGGCTTCTCTGTGTTGCTTTGGAGGCAGTTCTGGAACTAGCTCTTGTAGACCAGGCTGGCCTCGAACTCACAGAGACCCGCCTGCCTCTGCCTCCCGAGTGCTGGGATTAAAGGCATGTGCCACCACTGCCTGGCCTAAAAGACTTTTTAAATAATATGTGCATTCACATGTCTAAATGAGAGAATGTGCACATATGCTAATGAGTGTGGTTATTCAGTGAACCCAGAAGGTATTGCATTACCTAGAGCTGGAGTTTCAGGCTGGTATACTCATATGATGTAAATGCTGGCAACAAAATGCAGGACCTCATCAAGAGCAGTGTGTGTCCTTAACTTCTTGGCATTCCTTCCAGCCTGTAAATCAAGTTTTGAAACCCAGGCTCCACTGATAGTCTGGAAAAGAAAACAAGCAAACAAACAAAAACAACAATAACAAACTCATTTCAGGAATGATGCGCAATGCATTTTGATAAGTTTACCATCATTCCTGTGACTACTAACTAGATACCAAGAGCATCCTTCAAGCTGTAGAAATCAAGAATCTGCCAAAGCATTACCAAAAGACACTTTTGTATAAAAATTAATCTTATAAGATAGCCACTTGTTTAACATATAAACACATCTCTAAAGTACCTTAGTGGGTATCAGGACATGGTACTAAATAGTAGATCAAATGCTTATGCATAACTATATCAGATTTCATTGTTATGAATGTATCACAATCTTGACTCAAAAGTCTGAATGCTGCATATTATATCTGGATTGATAAAGCCATTCAGATATTCATCATCCCTTATAAGTAAGATGGCAAAACAAGTCGAGATCTCTGGAGACATTTCTGTTTGCTCCCCTGATGCTGCAGGCACCACTGAGGAAAATGAACTGGAAGAAAGGAAGGAGTCATGCTGATGGCCTCATAAGAATCAAACCACTCTGCCAGTTTGCTTCCACAAGATTCTGCATGTCTATTCCTAAATCATAAAGTAGGTAAGCTGTTTTATATGTTTAGGGCAATAACATTAAGAGAAAAAAACATAAGACAGGGCAATGACTCAGTGTATAAAATTCTTGACATACGAACCTGGTGAGTTAAATTCTGATGTCAGAATCCATGTCAAGCTCGATGACTTAGCACAGGCATCAATAATTCCAGATTGTTCCTATAAACAGATGGCAGGAAGAGCCAGGAGACTCTTTGGAAGATTGCTGGCCAATCAGTCTTTCACAACCAGCAGTGGATAGTAAGAGACCCTGTCTCAGAAGAAGAATGTGAGATAGATGCTACATGTTGTTCTCTGGCCTCCACATGTTTTCTGAATGTATCCTGATATATACACAGACTTACATACACACTCATATTAAAAATTGTAGCATACATACACATATACATATCCTGCTGCATTTTGGGCAGACATATGCACTATGGACCTTTTGAAAATTTATTATTATTGAAATTGTAAACTGTGGTACATTTTGCCATTCAGTTTCCAGAGCCACACTTCCTATTGTAGCTCCCTTGACAATCTAACTTGCTGAATTTTCACCCATATTTGTAAATGAGATGCTCAGCTGAAGAAACATAACCACTGACCTTACTTTCCATATTGTACTTTAATTTTCTAGAGACAAACATTCAAGTTAAGGAATTTGCAAAATTTTTTAGCACAAATGGGTATCTTAATGACCAGAATTATTATATTTAGATGTCCGCTATCCTTTTTATTCTCTTTTATGGAAGTAGATTTTACTGTATCTTCTTTTCTTTTTCTAAAGAAAGAATGGTATTCTACATAGAGTAGGAATCATCAGAATTCTGAATGTCAAATGGGACTCAAAATACCTGTTAATAATCTCAGCTTAATATGCTCTTAGCTCTGGTTTATATAAGAAACCCAGGCATAAAATTGTGCAAGAAAATTGATGTAAAGAAATTGTTCAAAATACAAAGCTTGTATCTTTTGCATTTGCAAGCCTTCGATTACCCTTACCATAGTTATTTCCAAAGATGCAATCTATTTTTGAAAGATGGAGGCAATGTCTAAAGAAAAGTCTGCAATAATAGAATTCTGAAAATTTGAACACCAAGCATACCAAATGCTTGCTTTGAGTTTTCTGTATGAACCACTCAACCCAATTCAACCATGACTTCAGAACATCCATTACCTCTTATGAGCCCTTCAAAATGTGAAAGCTTCCATAACATTAAAAAAAGTCTGTTCCATTTTTATGAGCTTCATCTCATCTCTTAATGAGAAAATGAGAAATGCAGGTAGATTACTGGTACTATAACTATTACACCATCACCAGTCACATATTCACACTACTATCCCCATGGTAATTCTACATCAAAATAATTTTTATAAATAGACAGATACAGAACATCACATCTTTCTACTGCTTTTATCATTTTGTGCAAAATGGCTGAAAAAAATCTTTTAATGTGCGTAATGTTTTATAACAATGGCAATGTATTATTGTGACAATGAAGGGAGGACAGACATTAGGCACCATTTTAAAGTTTGCTGGGAAGATGGCCACATTACATTTTGTTGTACGTTAGCCAGAACAAAGAATTGTACAAAGTCTGGAGATTATAGGTGGGAAAGAGGCAAGAGGTAAGAGAACGTGTTGGAAAGTGCCTAAAAGGAAACCCAGTTTGCCCTTGGCTATATTTCCAGGAACTTGATGGTCTCACCAGAGCTCTTAAGAGATTAGTGTCAGAAAGCTTCTCCTGCCATTTCCCTGAATGGCAGTGAAATGGAGTCTCATATCTACAGGAACAGAGCATAGAGGGGCATCAGGAAAAAGAGTGGAAACTAAGATATTCAACAACACGGGCAAGATATTTTGATGTAAGCAGTTTAGACTAATGGAAGGATTATGGTACCTAGGAGAACTTTTTTTTGTAGAGTTAGATAGAAAGAATTGTCATGATTTCTGTTCTCATTCTCTGTTCTGTTATTTCTTTTTCAAACAAGAAATTGAAGCCAGAGGCTGATTTTAGTTCCGTGACTGAGAGTGAGTAATAAAGAGCATTAGTATGTTGTTGGGGCTGCAGGTAAATTTATGTGGAACCTTTGTATGGCCCCACACAACTGACTTGGGGCTTGAGATTGGCAGCAGTATTACTGGGACAAACAGGTATTTCCCAAATCCGCTGGGGTTGTAATTTCAGGCATATCTGGCACTAGACTATATAAATTTAAGGCACAAATCATGGGGAGGATTCCAATCTCTGCTACTGATTTCTTTCAGGTATTCCGTCACATTTATGGCTGCATACTGTCACAACAGTTGATAGGAGCAGGCAGTCTTGGAGTTTGTTGTCATCATTTGAGTTGAACCTCTTCTGCAGAACAGGCTCAAGAATTTAAAACTATAGTTAATTCTACACATCTTATATTTTAACAAGTCTTAGACCTAAGGTTACACTCCCTAGGACCTAAGAAAATCTCACTTTCCCAAAATAATTCCATTGATATTTACAAAGTCTCACACCGCAAAAATGTAATTTAATCATATGTGTTTTCATTTGGTATCATTTAATAGTTAAGGAATCTATTCACTGTGAACAATATACTTGTGTTAACTAAAGTGAGATATTCAATGGTTATGGAATTCACCTTAATTTATACAACTTACAAAGACCCAAGCAAGTATTTGAACCCTGAACTGTATGTCTGCACATACTTCAGTTTTACACAATACTGTCTTTTCATTATGGGCAAGTCGGGTGGATAATTCCAGGGCTTGTTGATCTGTCTGAGTTCAGAAAGATGCTTTAAGAACATCCAACAAGGGAGCAATGCTTTTGATGAAAACAGTTCTCTGCAAATGGTTTATACATCATCAGTCAAATAATAATCACTTCACTTTAAAATGAATGTATCGACACTGATTGAAAAGGAAGCACAGAAAATAAAAATTGGCAAAATCTGATCAATTAATGGTTAAGACACTACATAAACCCCCAAAATAGCCTCCTAGATGTGAACTCCAGATTAGTCGGTTACATTTAGCCAGCCAGTAATTATAGAATGATAGGATTCCTTCATTAGTGAGCAATGTTGTTCTGGGAAATTTTATATAAGATAATCATGGTAAAGAAGAAAAAATTAAACCTTCTTGCTTTCCAGTGAAGCTATTTAGATATACAGATCTAGAAAATATTAACTGCAACATGGTCCTATATTTCCAATTAATTTTGTTAAGAGAAAATATTCCTAAAAACAAATGATGCCGTGGTGAGCTCTTAAGTATCTTAGAGAATCACTTGGAGCCAAATGCAGGCAAGATTGTCAGTCAAAGCCTAAGGAAGAAATCGATGTCAATCAGTATAGAAAGCATAAAGCTGAGAAATACATTATGTTATAATTTAGCTGTGAAGTGGTCTGGACCAAGCTAGTAGCAAAAGCAATAGTGGAGTGGCAGACAGGGCTTTGGCACAGTTAGAGTGAATGATATTTGGGCTCCTAGTATTTTGCAGAGGACTCCTGCAGCAAGCCCCAAGCTTTGCCCCCAGGGTACAGTTTCAAAAGCTTTCACAGCGCTCAGTAAACTTGCAGCACAGCAGCTCCCCCTGGAAAATGGACACTCTCAGAAGTTAGAGCCTCTAAGTACCAACTTAATGGTGGCAAGTTTCTCAATGTCTTTTTCTTAGAGCTCATGGTGAAGTTAATCTTGAAGTAATCATCGTATAATAATAGCCATCAGTATGATGAGTGAATAAGTGAGTGGAAATAAAAGCATACTGGAATTACTCTCTCTCTCTCTCTCTCTCTCTCTCTCTCTCTCTCTCTCTCTCCCTCTGTGTGTGTATGTGTGTGTGTGAGAGAGAGAGAGAGCGGGGGGGGGAGGTCTGTCAATATCCCCCTGCACTTATAGAGATGCTGAATTTTGGAATGAATAATGCAACATTTCTTGAAGAATAAGAAGTACGATATAAACATTTAAAGTTTCAACTAACTCACAGTAATGGCAAACCATCTACTCTTCTGGAAACTGGGGTGGTGGTAATAATAACACTTACAGAAACAGCAATAGAAACAACAGTCATGAGTTCCCACTCAGTACCAAGTGTTACATGATGTACTTCATAGACAATTTCTCAGTTCACGTCCTGGATTCAGAGCAGGTACTACAATAAGCCCTTTTTGCTGATGTACACATAGGTTAAGTAACTCTACAAAGTCACTTAAGGTAGTATATACTGAATCCAGACCTCCATCCCATTCGAGCTAACATCAGAGCCTAAAACAGCCTGAGAATTAAACAGGGCAAATTTTAGGAATGTTCCCTTTTTTCTCCTCTTTGTATAGTGTAGGACATGCAGGGGTTGTGTAAAAAATCTGTTTCTGTAGTCTAGGTGAATTCTGCCATGTCTTTATTATTTGTAGAATATGTCCGTCATGTTCATTCTATCTCTCAGAACTTTCATAATAGGCATCTGGAAATGAAGAAAACAAAGAGTTGAGTAAGTAGTTTCTACTTCAGGGTATTACTATTACCAAGACCGGTATGCTTGTCCTCCCCCTTCCTCCTTGTTTCTCACAGGTAAGTCACTTGCCCACAAAAGGCAGGTTTTTCTATAGGATCCTCACTGTGGATGTATGTTCATTTTTCTTAAGTCAAATATCTTGAGTCTTTGGAGGCTGATGGAAGTTGCAGACGAGATACGAATGTTGAACACTTATAATCATGGAACAGTCTTCCACAATCCAAACCAAAATGGTTAGATACTAGTACAGTTCCTAGAGGTTATATGACTCCTGGCAGAGAAAGACTCTTCCTCCTTTTTGACGTCACCATGAGATCTTGAATACCTTCATCCGATAGCCTAGACACAAATTAAGAAACTCATGTAAGTACATCCCACAATTGGGCTTACAGGTTTGCTTTTGGGCTCTCTGTAGAATCAAAGAGTTAATGATATTCCAGAAAATGTGGGCATGTGTTCAAATTAAAATACCTTCCCTAATTGAATTTTAGTTGTAGAAATAGGGACTGATCCTTCCTTCTGTTGGAGAGGATGAGGGATACGTTGCAAAAGTGGCCTTAAAAGTTTGCTGTTCTGACCTTGAAAATTGCAATGAATTGTTTTGCATTTTATCTTAATAAGAAAGAAAAATACCCTAAAGTTTATATTTCTTCTATATTCACTCACAGCAGGGACTCATAAATGCCTGCTAATGAAATTAAAGAGAACTATGTGCTTAGGCACTATTAGCCTCAAGCCCTGAAAAATAATTAAATTAAATACTTAATGAGAGGCTTAAACATAAAACTTCATTCTGAAAAGTTTGGGCTATGGGAACATTTTTGACCTTACCATATCAGATTCACTTGAATGAAAACTTTTGCAGTGTGTTTCCTCAATAAATGTGGTGGCAATGAAAGGCAAAGGGTTTTGAAGTTGTTAACAGCAACATTCACTTGTGCACATTCCGTTTTTAGGTCCTTGGAATGTTATCCCATAAAACGTAGTGAGCTGAGAAAGTAAGCCTTCTTTGTTTTGTCCTAATGGCAATTAGGAATTTGGAAATTTTTGAGGGGAAAACAAATTTTTGTTAACTATTAAAATTCATATTTGTATGTATGCTTTCCATGTTCCCTTGGAGTTTAAGGCAACTTTGCAAATTCCATAGGGAAATGTTAAAGTTTCTACAGAAAGCCATCTAACATCAGTTTCAACCTTCAGCTCCAGTAGGGTTCCTGTTGATCACTATACTCTGTATTTCACAAGCAACAAGAATGAAGGTGCTACACATATACAACATGTTGTCTAATTCTGGTAAGCAGAAATGTATTGACTGACTTGTTTTGTTTCTAAAAATTGACATTGTTACTTCCAAAGAAAAAACTTAGACAAAATTCTAGAGGACTGGAAGGTCTGGAACAGTGGGTGTATGTGTACTCCTTCATGTTGTTGATAGCAAAAACCGGGGAGTAAATATTGTAGAAAGGGACACGCTTTAGGCAAATGTGTGACTCTTTGCCACAGTCTCTCGTGGTCTCGATTGCCTCATCTCTAGCACATTTTCTATTTTACAGTATATAATTTGTCCACTAGAATCATTTGAGTGTGTGCTTCCTGTACTGTTCTACCTTCTTGTCCTTGTTTACAGTACCCCTTGGCCTACTTTTTGCTTTTCTCTTTCCTATCTCTTGTAAATAATTTTCTAGATTCTTTCAAAACTTCCTTTGTGTGTGTGTGTTTTATATAGAGTTACTTTTAGCCCTTGTATAGAATTTAATATGCACTTAACTGTCTTTGATCATTCTGCAACATTCAGAGACCATACACTGTATGTCTGCTATCCCAGAAAACACTACGAATTTAGAGGTAGGAGAGATAAGTATAATTGCTTTATCTATCTATATTCGGTGTGCCATTTGATCACATTCCATTAAAGTGTCAGGATAAGCATGTGAATGTGAATCCAAATCGATGGATAATTATGTTCTTCCTTAATAATTGAATACATTCAGGAAAAGGTAGGCTCTTAGGGAATTCACTCAATGGATCCTAGTGTGCTAGGTGACTGGTTTTGGGTGGTGAAACGGGAGGTATTCTGATGAATCTCACATCTAAGAGGAGTTATTAACATGGGTTGACTGTTCACCATATTCCTTTTGCTTTTCTGTTACAGTGAGTCCTCTGTTGACTTAGGTCCCATAATAAGGTCAACCTGGATAGACTCACAAAAAAAAAACCATGATCAGCAGGACTGATAGGGGAAATAAACTTTTATATTTTTTAATTTTTTTATTCCTTTCTAATATAATGCATCCTTACTGTAGCTTCCCCCACTCCACTCCTCCCAGGATCCTTTGTTTCCTTTTAGCAAAGAGCACGATGCAGGGTTCCCAGTGATATCAACATATATGATATCAACAATATATGATCAACATATCATAACAAGTTATAATAAGACTAGGTACAAATCAAACTCCATTGCTACTGTTAGGAGTCCAACAAAAACCCAAGCAAAACAATCACAGCGTGTATGTAGAGGACCTAGCACAGACCCATACATGCTCCATGATTGTTGTTCCAGTCTCTCTGAACCCCTATGAGGCCTGCTTAGTTAATTCTGTGGGCCATGTTCACCTGGTGAAGTAGACTCTCCTGGTTCCTACAGTTCTTCCTCACTCTCTTCTGTGGGGTTCCACAAGCTCCACCTAATGTTTGTCTGTGGATCACTGTATTTATATCCGACAGCTGCTCAGGAAGTCTCTCTGATGATGGTTGGGCTAAGCTCTGCTCTATGAGTATAGCAGAATCTCATTAGAAGTAATTTCATTGACACTTGTTTGTTTGGTTGTTTGCTTGTTTGTCAGTCTTATTTGGTTCTAGCCTAGGTCTTTGAGCCATCCAGCATCAGTGTCTGGCATGGGCTCCCTCTTGTGACTTGGGATTCCTGTTAGACCAGGCATTCATTTAAAGTCTTGAGATTTTAGTCTCTTTGGCACTTCTCAATTTACCTTGATGTATCACAAATAATAAAAACCCAGGGTCAGGTATTGGAATTCAAGTTGAAGATCAGAAAAGCAAAACAGCCAAACCACTAGAGAAGTCATACCTCTACCAAGGCTGGGCAACTGAGAAATGAGCCTTAAGCTCTGTCTCCTCCCGTGTTATATTTCCCTTTAGTTCTGGGATTAAAGGCATGTGATTCCCTAGCACTAGGATTAAAGGTGAAGGCCACCACCACCTGGATATCTGTCTGCACTGATCATGTGTAGTCCAGGATAGCCACAGATATCCATTTGCCTCTGTCTCCCAAACGCTGGGATTAAAGGTGTGTGACACCAGTACCTGTCCTCTAGTGGTTGAGTTTTACCCTCTGATCTTTACGCAAGATTTGTTTCTTAAAACATAAGTAAAATAGCATTATACGTTGACTGCTACATTTAGTACTTTTTCAACTACAGGCAAAGAGAAGAACTGTCTTACAAAATACTAATCTAAACAAAACTACATTTTAGGATTTAGAAAATCACCTTTTGAAATAATAGTACTTGCAGCAATTGAAAACAGGTGTAATAAGTAATTTAATTTTGTTAAATATTACTCAGTGGCATCTAGAGTGAACTCTTAGGACTTTATTTAGTGAAAAAATATTTTATTTGCAGATTTGTTTATTTTAAGAGGTATTTTTCTCATTGCTATAATTAAACACTTGACAAAATGAGAGAGGGGTGGTTTTATCCTACTGTTTGACGGTATAGGCCCTGATAGGAAAAACACGGAGAGGCGCTCCAGGGCTGCTAATCACGTTGCTTTTCAGGAAGAAGATGATGCTGGTTGATCAGCCAATTTTCTTCTGATTCAGTCCAGAGACTCCTGCCCCTAGAATGCTTACACCCACTTTGGGGTGCAACATTGTGAATCTTCCCATTTCAGTTAACCTAATCTAGAAATTCACAAGCATGTCTAGAATTTACTTGCATATAATTTTAAATAGCATCAATTTCATAGTATTTGGTATTATACCTCTTAATGCTTAAGTTGGAGAATTTACTCTTTATGGTGAGAGCGTTTTCTCTCATGTTTTATTTTGGGGATAAGTTCCAAGGGGAGAACATGAACACAGAAAATTATATTAATCATGAGTCAGCTTTTTAAGTCAAATGAGCTCAGTTTTTACTCCTGTAAAGATTAAAAGACAAGAAATTTCTCAACAACTCCTTTCTCTGAGCCTTTCTTTACCCCTCCCTCAGCAATATTTATTTGTTCAGCACTTCCTCTAGACTTCCTGTAAATACTCATTTTGCATCTTTATGTAAACAGAATCCACATTAATCTACTCCTTGGTATTGAAAGACCCTTCCTTCAGTAGGTGTTTATAAAACTGATTCACTTTGACTTGAACATCTAGAATTCCTTTAGTTTCTCCCATACTTTACTGGGATGATGAGGAAATTACAAAAAATAGGCAGATGGACACACAGACAGGAAAGCTGGGGTTGGAAAGACTGGGCTCTCCAAGGGAGAAACATTAGCATTCCAAAAGCTCAGCATGTTTACTTTACAGAGTTGACAAAGAACTGGGCATTATTATAGATAAACATGGAGGTGGGGCTTATAGTATACAGTGGGAACAAGGAGTCAGGTTTTCCTAATCTTGCTAGAAGTAGTCTTTGTAGAGTAGCAATATTCATGCAGGAATTGTGGAAGACATATTATGCCTACACTTTCAATGTCTACATCTGGCCAGAAGAATGCATTGTCATATCCCTCTGAGCTTCTTCTTAGGGGCAAAGATTTGCCATTTTGCCATGTATCTGAGGCTCTGAGGTCTTTGACATGCCCATGCCCATGTCAATAGTACACGTTCACTCATGACTTCATTCACTTAGGACACTCTGCTCCCTTCAAGTTTTCTTATTGTATTTCAACCTAGTGTGTGCATTGTCCATATTTCATTTTTATATGCTACTGCTGATAGACATTTAGATTATTGTTATCTATTACTATGAACGCTGTATTTTAAAATGTATTTTTATTTAGTATTTTTAGTGACTATATTATTTATAGGTACTTTTCAGTATAGAATGAATCCTTGGGTAATAGAATATGGGAAGTTCTGTGTTAGAAGACATCATCAAGCAATTTTACAAATGATGTTTTCATATTACATTCCTACATAAGACTTAGTTAGACTATATTTTATTATTGACTGCTTTTGCATATTTTCTTCCTTTCTTCCCTTCCCGTGGTGATTTGAATGAGCTGTCTTCCATAGTCTCCTGAGCTTCAGTGCTTATTCCCCAGTTGTAGTGCTGTTTGGTTACATTAAGAGGTGCAGCCTCATTGGAGGAAGTATGTCACTGGGTGCAGGTCTGGAGTGTTTAAAAGACTCAGGCAATTCCAAGTTTACTCTCTGCTCCCTGTATGTGGTTCAATATTCCTGCTTTCACTTGTCCACTGTGAACCCTTATCCCTCTGGAACCAAATACCCCACTTGTTTTATAAACTGGCTTGGTCATGGTGTTTAATGAAAGCAACAGAAAAGTAGCTAGCACACAGCCCCTCCCTTTTTACTACTCTCTCTCCCTTTTGTTCTATCTCTTTTTCCTTTCTTTTTTCTATTATTTTAGGTATTCCATAGTATCACATTATATTTTATTATTTCTATATCTATGATTATTATTGAATTTAAGAAACTATATATGTAGAAACTATACCATTTGCTCATTTATACGTATTCTTTATATTCTTATTAATTTAAATGAAGTGTTTATTTGTTGCCAGTAAGGGTCCCTAATTTTGCTCATGTATATATATATATATATATATATATACATTATATTCATATATATGTCACTTATATATCTAGTTATCTGTAGAAAAAATATTATACAGATTACCTTTACTATGCTTTCAGAAACAGCAGTGGGGTGGTAGAAATGTTAATTGTCTTCATTCACCTTGTATGCAGATAAACAGAGAATTTTATATGAATGAGATTTTTTGTGTAGTGTTATTCATTTGTTTATGTGGTTAAAGTTTTACTGTCCTGTTTAAGTAATCCTTTGTTTTTCCCAATACCAAAGATAAGCTTTTTTTCCTCGTACTTCACTTTGAAAGAAGTAGTGTACCAAGCTTAGTATTTCAACTCTTTGATTTCTTTTAAGTGGTTTGAGTACAAAGACTGCTAGAAATCCATTACTATAACAAACAAGTGATATATATCAACTTAAAAAAGCAAAAGTTCATTTTATCTAACAATTTTCAATATGTCAGCATTGCTAATAGGCCCATATCTTTGCATCTGACAGCACAGGGCAGCATTTCCAGGATAGTGGCAGAGAATGCTATCATTTCAAGGCAGGGAAACAAAGTGAGAAGTCAGGATGAAACCAGGTTCACAGGCCCCTCACTCAAGTACATTCCTAAAATCGCTTAACTTGTACCAGACTCTACCTCTTAAGATTGGATTACATCCAGCAGTGCCATATTCTTTGTATGTGTCTGTGGGGAACACTTTAGAGTCAAGATAAAACATGAGGTTTTCCTGTATCTAGAACAAAGGCCTATTCATTAGTCCCTACAGGGCTGAATATTCATCATTCTATTATGTATGTGATAATTATCTTAAATTGTCAAGCAGACATAGCCTAGACTCACCTAGGAAGTCAGGATTAGTGAGAAACTATCCGTATTGGGGGGTTGATCTATAGGCATACTTGTGAGGACATTGTTTAGATTAAGTTTATTTCTATAGGCAGACTGCAGATGTGGGCAGCTCTTTTTCCTGCAGGGGTTCTGAACTGTGGAGAAGTAGAGAAATCAAGCTGGGCACAAGCTATCAAGTGAGCCCATATGTGTTCATTTGTCTTTGCTCCTGACTGTGTATGAGATGGGACTTGTTACTTCAAATTCTTGTCTCTGAAATTCATCTGGGATGGCTTAGTCCTGTTTTTGCTCACATTTGCTTTGAGACATATGATTCTTGCTCTAGTTTAATAAGCTTATGTCAGATCTACTAAAGTTGCAGACTCCAAGATGCCAGTTTGGATAGGAGAATGGGAAATTTTTGAAAGCCTCATGCCTTAGCAAAAGCAGTGATTGTCTTATAACCCACTCAGTTTCCTAATCAGATGGGTGACAGGCATTTGCAAACTAACACTGTCTTTGCCATCTCTTTACCTATGCTTACTTATCCCAATGGAGGCTAATTATAGTCACAGAGCTGGTGAAGTTAGGATTTCTTACATGCTACCAAACTAGTGCTCTTTATTAACCTACAATAATTCAAGTCAGAAATATTATCTCATTGTTCCCATGAATTTTCTGGCTAATCAAAAATAATAAAGTAAGAAAAATACAAATAATTCTTGGTTAGATTAAAAAAATGAACCTCATGTTGATAAAAGAAAGAATTGAATGAAGGGAAAGGAAAGGAAATACTAGTACCCCCTGGGCATAATTGTAAATCAGCAAGTCCATGGGAATTAAAGAGCTAGACTAAACAACCATCTCTTTCTAACATAGCTGGGAAGAACTGTTTTATCTTTCACTTGGACAAAGTCTTCTTGAAGGAAGCCCAAATATTTACTTTCCCATTATGAGCATTTGAACTCATCTGACATTTTCTAGAAACCTCAGAGCATCCATTTAAACCCAACTGCTCACTTCTGCCTTTTAATTTTGCACACTGCAATTTAACACTAGAGTTACTTTTCTGATGTGTTTGGTATGAATAAATTACATTCTACAAATGTTTCAAGAATTCAGTAGACTCTAACCAGTCATCATTTATCCATGAGTACCCTTTAGAAAAGGACAGAATGATCTTCATTTTTCTGATTTGTACAATTTAAATCTAAAAAATGCGCAGTTATGTAAGTGCAAGATTAAGGATTTCTCGAGTTTCTAATCCTGCTGTGGGATTATAAACTCCCATGCTCTTATGAAGTTTCTCTCTACACCAGGGTCTTATAACTGACTGCAAGATTGAATGCTGTATTCTTTTTTCCTTTTTATATATGTTTGAATCATGGGAGTCCATTAGAAAAACGCAGTTTTGCTGAAATTAGGAGAACATACACCCTTTGTTCAACATCCAATATTACATTTCCAATTCACATATAATTGCTTATACAATTTTCCATCTCCCACAACCCAAATAAAAAAGGTTTTATATTCTATAGTTGTAAATTTCTAAAGACAACGTCAAAACATTCAGCAGAACAGAACTTTCTTATCGCTCCCAGCAGACTCTCTACTCCAGCATGGCAGAGGGAGAAAGAGGCTTAATTATAACAGCTCCTCCACACATAGCCTATGTGCTTCCCACATGTTGCAAATTTAATAGGCAGGAAAAACATGGATCTTGTTTCTTTCTGCTTATATTTTAAGGTGTTTAGGAAGGGAGTTGTTCTAGTGAGCAGCATCTTGGCCTTTGGGGTTATCCTTGGCAATCACTAAATTTACATTTAAATAAACAGAATCTATCCTGTGTGTTCCTCTACTAGTGGCCTGTTCTGTAGACCTCAGGTCTTGCTTAAGTCAAGACACATGTGTGAACAGAAAAGACAGTGGGCTTTTCTTGTGAGTTTCAATGTGCATTATCCTATTTTTTATCAATTTCTTGGGAGAAGTGTGGTGCTAGTGATTTGGCTACTAGGTCATGAAAACAATCCTGATGTCCAGGCTTGTCAAAGTAGCTTAAATGCACAAAGGGAAGGAAGCCAGTTTATCTGCACAGCCCTGTGAGGTTAGCTATGTGAAAGAATGAAATGACATAAAGATTTCATATTCACAGGCAGCCTGAGCTACAGAGTGAGGTGAATTCCATCCAAGCAAATTAAAGAGTCTCACTCAAAAATAAAAATAAAAATAAACGATAAAATGTACCCTACATGAGTAAACATTATTGAAGGAAAATTCCAGTTCCAGGTGTGGGCTCCCTTCAGTGAGTTCTTGGCCAGGGAAGCCCCTGAAGTCCCACAAATCATAAAACTTATTGCTGCTGCTGTGGGTGTGGTTGTAGATCAGGATGAGACAGCAAGATCCTATTGCTGTAGACTCTATATGTGCATGCTTTACTAAATGCTATAGAGAAATTAAGCTGGGGTTGCAGTAGAGATGACCATCCTATTGCCTGGCTTATGTATTGTCAGAGGGGTCACACAGGTGGCTGATGGAGAATTGTCACCAACATTCTTGGTCAGCTACAGACCCTGTGTCCTGTAATAAAATACGCCAAGCAGGATGTACCTGCTTGTAGAATGGTGGCTTGTATATCAAGGATAAGACCAACAGCCTTCTGATTGGATTTGTGGCCTACTAAACAAGAGGGAGTTTATATCTGGCACTGTAAGAAAGACAAAACTAGGTGGCCAGGGAAGCCTTAGGTCTCAATGGGAAAACAGTTCCTGCTGTTTTACTAGATGGATGTGATGTGCCTGCCAAACTGCCTTCTACCCATGTGCGTTTATGCCCATAGATCACTGCTGCTATCAGCCTCAACTCAAACCATTAGAAAAGTTCCTGAGAACAAGTGACTATTACTGTGGCACAGTTGGTTCAGGGGCGGGGCCGTTTGTTGGTTCCTGGCTGCTTAACCCCGAAATAATCACACAGAAACTATATTAATTAAATCACTGCTTGGCCCATTAGCTCTAGCTTCTTCTCAGCTAACTCTTACATATTAATTTAACCCATCTCCATTAATCTGTGTATCACCATGTGGCTGTGGCCTACTGGGTAAAGTTCCATTTGGCCTCCAGGAGGCTACATGGCTTCTCTCTGACTTCGCCCTTCTTTCTCCCAGCATTCTGTTTAGTTTTCCCTACCTAGTTCTGTTCCGCTATAGATCTGCTATAGGCCCAAAGCTGTTTCTTTCTTCATTCATTAATGGTAATCACAGTATACAGAGGGAAATCCCACTTCACACAGTGGACTATATTTTAGCCACAGGTGAACATCCACTGTTACCCCCTCCAAGGTTTAGGAATCACTGTGGAAGAGGGGGCAGAAAGAATGTAAGAGCCAGAGGAAGAGGTAGATTATAGGAAGCTACTTAAGCAGAATGGTAAAAAAAAGAAACAAAAACCAACTTGAAATAGTTTCTGGAAGTCCTTGAAACTGACCAGATTCACGAGCCACACCCCATGCTCCACCTTCTGCTAGACTAAGCCTCAAAAGCTGAGAGTCACCCTCAGATGAAAGAAAGCTAAACTGCAGAGGAAACTTTCAGACCAACCAGTCTGCCATGAGGACTCAGAAAGCCAAGTTGTAAAGAAGACTCTCAGACAAACAAAGCAGCACAGGAGACACTCAGATCAGACTGCCTACAAGAAGCAGAAAACAACTGAGCTGCCTGGAAGAGGTTTATACCCACTAAGGAGCATGGAAAGGACCATCTCAACCCACTGAGCTGTCTGAACGTTGTGCAGTGTGTTCCAGATTCCCAGCTTTGCGAGCTGCCAATCATGCTGGGAAGGACTTTTTACAGCTATCTTTTAGCCATTTGGGCTTCTGTAAATAACCTCTCACCAATAAAAGTTATTGGTTCACCAAGGTGTATTTTGGTGTTATCTGTACCAAATAGTCTGATGTGGTTTCCCTGTCTGGGGTAAGTAGATATGTATGTGTTGTATCTCCCCAAGATAAATTTTTGTCATAAAACAGTGTGAAAATAGCACGCACGCACACACACACACACACACTAAAAGGCTGACTGGAGCATAGGACTTGAGATGGTGCTATGTTCCTGTAAACCATGCACTGGAGAGGCTGGAATTGAAGGATCAATAGTTGGAGTTCAGTTTGGGCTACAAAGCAAGATCTTTCCTCAAAATAAAAATAAAAGGGGGAGAGTAAAGTAAATGGGAAAACAGAATCATGATTCCTTCTCTGAGTTCTTGTAACGATATCCTGGGTACCAATGAAATAGAACACTTTTCTGTAAAGATATGCTTGTTCAGATAAAAAAAAAAAACAACAAACCAGATTAACTCTTTAACCTACCTAATGGCCAAGGTGAGCAATGAATAAAAGAGACCTTAAATTTATGAAAATTGGATCTGCCAAGCTTATGGCCTTCATCCCTCAGCTGTGCCTCATTTGGGTTAATAAAAAAAAGCACTGGTGACTACGGCACCACAGGCCACCATCATCATTGCCCATGTTTAATAGTGTTAATGTAAGTGTACGTCAAACCAAACAGTAGAAATGCTCTTGGAGACCTTTTAAGAGGCAAGTTCTACATCAAACTTACTAAATTATACTTCTTTAAGGAGAGAAAACATGGAAAATTAAGAAGTATTCTCACATGGTATTTTAAAAGTTATAACTGTGACAATTATTTGCAAACAGAGTTTTGTCTTATACTCTAGAATTGACTGGAATTACTGATCCTCCTGCCTCAGCCTCCTAAAACACACGAACCACAGAAATTGATGATAGAAGATTTAAATTCAATCCAACTTTGGCTCATTTTCCCATTTTTATGTTCTTTTCTCTCTTTCTCCTCCTTCCCTCTCTCTCACTCTTCTGTTCTCCTAGATTTTTGTTCTTACTTGTACCTGATCCCATAAAAGCATTCATATAAATAATAAAGACATGTCTGTTTCTTTGTACTGCTTGCTAGACTGTAGGAGAGAAAAGTCGATGTGATCATACAATAGCTAAAATATTAAATAATTCCAGAATGGAATATGAAGTCTTAAAAAATGGAAAATATGAAGGGTGATAGGGTCATTCCGAGTTCTTATAAGAAATCTCAGTGTCTCAGGGAAACACTATGAAGTCTAGAAGAAAAATGTAAAGTGGAGGTATCATAGGTGTGGGCATCAGCCTTCCCAGGAAACCAGGATCAGAAGCAACATTTACATCATTGCTGGCCCTCATCCCTTCATATATCTATCTATCTATCTATCTATCTATCTATCTATCTATCTATCTATCTATCTATCTATCTATCATCTATCTATCTATCTATCTATCTATCTATCTATCTATCTATCTATCTATCTATCTATCTATCTATATCTTTTCCTACTACACAGCTAGTTGTTCTTGACAAATTTATAATCCTGGTTAGTGGAACTGAAGAAACGATTTAGCAGTTCAGAGTCCTTGTTGACCTAGAGATGATCAGTGTTCAGTCCCTGGTACCTATGTCAGGTAGCTTACAGCCAACTGTATCTCCAGCCTCAGTTGTTCCCAATGCTCGCTTCTCATCTTGCTTTGGTTCAGTATTTCCTCAGGATGCTCCCTCCCTCCTTTTGGAATGGTAATGTGTATTCTATGCCATTATGTAAACAGCATGCTGATTTTCTCATTTTACAGGAGTTTACAGTTAACTATTTTTTATTACTTTATAAATAATACCATTAAAAATTTCCACTTCCTCCCATCCTCCCACCTGCCTCCTGGTCCTCCACTCCCCCTCCCTCCCTCCCCTTCCAGTCCTAAGAGAGGGCAGGGTACCTGCCCTGTGGGAGTCCAAGGCCCTCCCCCCTCCATAGGCTTAGGAAGGTGTGCATCCAAATAGACTAGGATCCCAAAAGGCCAGTACATGCAGTAAAGACAAATCCCAGTGCCATTATCATTGGCTTCTCAGTCTGCCCCAATTGTCAGCCACACTCAGAGGGTCCAGTTTGATTCCATGCTCGTTCAGTCCCAGTCCAGCTGGCTTTGATGAGCTCCCATCAGCTCAGGCACACTGTCTCAGTGGGTGTACCAACCCCTCGCTGTCCTGACCTCCCTGCTCATACCCTTCCCCCTTCCACTCCTCAAATGGACCCTGGGAGCTCAGTCTAGTGCTCCGATATGGGTCTCTGTCTCTATCTCCATCTGTCGCTGGACGAAGGTTCTATGGTGATATTCAAGATAGTCATCAGTCTGATTACAGGACAAGGCCAGTTAAGGCACCCTCTCCTCCACTGCCCAGGGTCCTAGCTGCGGACATCCCCGTGGATACCTGGGAACCCCTCTAGAGCCAAGCCTCTTAATTAAGGGAGCCATTTTGGGGTTGGCAAGAGGCTTTGCTCTACAGTTAACTTTTAAGAGGGGGCTAAGAGCTTGCCTGAGTCTTAGAAGAAACTTAGAACTGTGACTGTGAGAGACTATGGGAAGTTTTGAAGTTGGATTAAATGTATTTTGCATTATAATATGGCCATGAATTTATGGAGGCCAGGGGAAGGAATGCATTGATTTGAATGAGAAGTGTTCCCTATAGGTTCAGTTATTTGAATATTTGGTCCCCAATTGGTGGATCCTTTTGGAGAGGTTTAGAAGAAGTGGCCTTCCTAGAGGATGGCCTTAAAGAGATGAGGCCTTGCCCTACTCACATTTTGCTTTGGATAGTTTCTCTCCTCTTTAGTTTTACTTGGGCATGGGATTTTATCACAGCAGTAGAGATACTGTATCACAAAACTGAAGGATAAAAGTAATCTTCCTAGTCTTGTTCTAGCATCTGACACCTGAATTGAAATTTTTTTTGAAATTATGCCCTGGCAATGCTAAGTCATACATGGGAAGCCCATATATGGCAGTTCTGTTGACCTGATGTTGATGATTTCAGCCTTCTCATTGAAATAAACAAAGTGTAAAGAGGAGTGCTGGTGGGTGCCAAGTTAGCCATTGTATTTCCTTCTTAAAGTACAGCCAATTCCTTAGATATACTCTAAGGCATAAAGTACACACAGGATGGGAGAAGTTACTTTCTCTGAAAACAAAAGTCAAAAAAGATAATAAGATGACACTGTTTTTCTTCACTGAGTTCATTCTATTCTTTTTTTCTTCTTTTTTTTCTATTGATTTTTATTGAGCTCTACATTTTTCTCTGCTCCCCTCCCTGCTTCTTCTTAACTTTGCTTGATATTAGTTTCTTGCAAACATGGTTTACCTAGGAGGTGGGGAAAGTGGACACTGTCACTGGGACTTTTGACATAGCTGGTACCATCTGAATCACTGACTTTATGTGATCACATAGAAATGAAGTGTATATTCAGCTGTCTTTCTATAAAAATGGGTATCATTGTTGTAAGGAGGCTGCTTGTTTGTTTCCTGGCTGCCCAGACTCCTGAAATAACCACACAGAAACTGTGTTAATTAAATCACTACTTGGCCAATTACTTAAGAGTATTGCTAGCTAGCTCTTACATCTAGAATTAACCCATTTCCATTATTTTTTATTTTGTCATGAGGCTCGTGGCCTACTGGCAAGGTTTCAGCGTCCCTGTCTCTGGTCCCTTCTCTTTTACTCTGCCCTTCTTTCTCCCAGCATTCAGTTTAGTTTTCCCTGCCTAGCTCTCTTCTACCCTGTCAGGCCAAGCCAGTTTCTTTATTAATCAATGGTATTCACAGCATACAGAGGGGAATCCCACATCATATCACGATACTTGACTTTGATCCTGAGGACATAGGTACATTACTTGGGAGAGTTCTGCTTGCTGGGAACATCCAGTCTCCTTAGTTGGGTACTAAGGATAATTTTCTTAATTCTGGCTCCTTAAGAGTACGGCACATACTAAATGGAGCTTCAAAATTAAAAAAAAATTAATTTTCCTGTACTGAATAGAACCTGAAAAACATTGGCACAATTTGATACCTTGATATCATGAGTCCACTCTGACAAATAAGCCTTTCATTATTACATCAAAGGTACCTTTCAAGAAAGTGTTGGCTACAGGAAGTGGCTGAAGAAGGACACAGAATGTGTCCCAGTTCTTCCTTATTCAAAAGTTCAGAAAAAGACACCTAAATATAAGGATACAATTAGCTGGGCTTTAGCTGATTTTGTTACTCTTTGGAAATCATTTTCCATTCCTGTTCTCATTTTTTTTCTTCCTTATAAAGTTCCAGGTCTCAACTGGGTAATAACAATGTTTCTTTAGGCTCTACAGTGTTAGGAGTGAGACACTGAGGGTGTTTTTTTCCCCAAGAGCAATCAGCAGAGATTTTAGGGTTTCAAGACTCAGGTAAATTGGAGCAGTGACCTGGAGCTCTAATGCGAAGCTCCAGGTGTGTTATATCCGTTGGACAGGGAGAAACTGTAGGTTCAGGAATGCCAACAGTAGTGCTCTGACTGGTAATATCTCATGATTTTTTTTTTTTTTGGCCAGTGTGCTTTTTCAAGCATCAGAAATATTTATGTCATTCTTTGTTCTATTACAAAAGCAAAGCCTTTGATTCTAAAACAATATATGCAGATTTTTTCATACTGGGGCTTGATAAACAACAGGTTATGCTAATAATAATCATTATGAGGAGTTTTTCATGCTAAAAGTATATCCATGCCAAATTCTCTAGGCACCTACGAATGCCAAACTGAATATATTGCCTAATAAAAGGGCAGCCTAGCTCCATAAATCTCAAGCATACTGAAGAAAAATTCTCTATAACCACACCACTACATAATAAATAAAGCAACTATTCACCCATGTAAAACATGGAAAGACGGGGCTTAAAAAGCCCCAGAATTTGTATCTGAGGACTTTAAGGCAGAAGTCAAAAGCTTTGGAAAGTGTTATGTTCTGAAATGGTCTACTACTCCCTCAAAAGTTTAACTAAACTTGTCCTAAGGTTGACGGGTAGACCAGACATCCACTGGAAGTTTATAGTAGTTGAATTAATGTAGAATAGGATGTATGTTACATTGTTACACATATTTCCTCAATTTTACTGGCTGGCTACATCAGACATAATTTTATATTTACAGTGACTTCTGCGTGTGTGCCTCATTCTTGTTGTTATGTCCTATGTAAAGTTGAAGTTTGTTACCTTCATGCAATATTAATGTGTGAATCTCAGCTTGACCTTTCTCCTTTTCCTCTAGTAACTCTAAGAGTCAATATTTTTTATGACTAATTTGGTTTTAGAAGTAAACATGCCAATTCTTTTCATAGCTCACTTTATAGACCCAACTTCATCCCCAAATTTACTATATAAGGAACTAAAATCGGCAGAATTGCATAGTGAACATCACCACCATATAGTAAACCTCCTTTTTTCATAGTGGTTGGTATGCTGTGCTTATGGTTTATAATTTTTGTTACTATGACAAATACTTAATTAAAAACATTTTATGAGAATAAAGATTCATTTCAGTTGTGGCTTTAGTGGTTCCATTGTTTCTGAGTCCTGTGAGGCAGATCATTCTAGCAGGGAACATGTGGTAGAAAAGAGCTGTTAAGTCAACAGAAAGCCAGGAGCAGAAAGGGGCCCAGATGGATCCTCAGAAGCTTGGTTTACTGATTACTTACACTCTATATTCAGGATTTGATTGCCAACAGCACATACAAATATTAACTAATTCTTATAATAATTCATTGATGAAGTTAGTGCCCTTATGAAACTATCAGTTTAATCGATTAGATCTACTAGGCTATTAACTGCTAATTCTTTGGGGATAATACTTAATATTCAAGCATTAAATAGCAAATATCTCAGCTAAAGGTATTATAATGAAAATGTCATTCTATTTTTGTAGTTGTGGAGGATGATTTCTAAGATCAGGGAGATTCTTATGGAAGCATAACCTTTTATTACTGTGTTCTAGACTGGTGGATAGAAGAAAGAAAAAGCACTCTTCTAGTTCCTGAAAGGCAGGAGTCCCATTCACCATATTCACTTTCCGTAAGACCAAGAGCAGACTAAGGTGGAAAGCCCTCAGCGATCCAAGTTTACGTCATCACATCACATTTATGTCCTTAGCAGAGACGAGAGGAGCCTCTGACAGCTTAGACTGTCATATTCACACCAAACTAACATTAAGGGAAAAAGAGGAAGATGACTTACTGCTTTTTTTTCTTCACCATGAAGAAATAACACTGAGATTCAACCTTCTCATTAAGAGAATAATCTCTCAAAAGCTATTTGATTTATCTATTTCAAAATTTGTCACAGGTAAATTATCTGATACTGTTCTAGTTGCCTTGGACCAAGCATGTTACATAGGATTTAGGATGTTAATAAAACAACAAGCACACTGTCTTTGTTTACACTGTTGTTAAGTCTTCTTGTACCATTTCTTTCTTGTAGATAGGATTTCCTGTTCTTTCATCCTCTGTACTTCACTTTTAAAACTTGGCATTAAAGATATGAACATTACAAGATGATGATGTATCTTATGCTTCAATTTCCACTTCTGTGAAACAGATATTAAAAATTATCTACATGTTGAAATGATTAAAGTGAACAGTGTATACCTGGCTCACTGTAGAAACTCAACCCCTGCCATGATTGGCCACATCATGCATTCTAGTGTCAGTAAAATGGGGACAGAAAAAGAACTATCCTTTATGCAATATTTAATATTTCATTTCTCTTTATCACTTAGGATGCATTCTAGTTTGTCTTTTTAACTGTCTATACATAATTCTCACCATTTATGAAAATACATTTTAAGTAAGGCATTGTGGTACACAGATATACTCTCAGAACTTGGAAAGTAGAGGCAGGAAGATCAAAATTTGAAGGCCAGGCTCTGATGCATATATGTAGATACATGTGATACATATGTACACAGACACACACATATACTCACACAAACACACACACACACACACAGATATGATCAGAAAAAAACACAAAGGAAAATCATAGCCTACTCTGATTATATTAATAAATTTTTATATCTGTCATGTTAAAGAAAAGTAAATATAAAGACTGTGCATAATATATATCTTTATATGCCCCAAAATAGACATACTTGTACATATGTTTGAATGTATGTATATATACATATTTTTTCAAGCAGGAAGGTCAGAAAAACAAGACTAGCCTCTGCTACATATATGCACATATGCATACTTTTTAAAGATTGGTCTGTACTACGAAAGACTTTGTTTAAATAAAGTCAGAAAAGGAAAATACCTTGACAATAAAAAACATGTTTGTCATATTTTTAAACAAATAGTTGTATTTTAAAGTAAATAAATTAGGGAAAGATTGCATGATGGATAGTTAATAAAACAAAAATTTATATTTTTTTTTACTGTTGTAGAGGCATTTGGAGAATGGAGCCAACAAATGAGGTAGATTAAAGTCTCATGAAGTAGCCAACTTTATTTAAAACATCAGACAATTTGTACTCTCAAGATTAAGAGGAGCCACATGAGTAAGGTATACAAACACAATGTCAAGCCATGGGTGGTGGACAAGCTGCATCATGGTAGAAATATTTTCCATGGAGCTATATAAACAAACAACAATAGCAAGTTGAAATGAATAATCTTAAGTAATGTTAATTCTATCCCCTACACCTGGGAGGAACATGAAAGCATAGTTCAACAAGTCTATGATTTTTTTTAATTTGTTTTCATTGAGCTATATATTTTCTCCACTCTTCTCCTTTCCTATACCCTCCCCTTCTACCCTCTCCCATTATCCCAATGTTGAGGATATAGATTTTTTTCTGCTTCATATGTAGATTAGATCCATGTATGTCTCTCTTAGGGTCCTCTTTGTTATCTAGGTTCTCTGGGTTGTGAATTGTAGGCTGGTTTTTCTTTGCTTTGTGTCTAAAATCACTTATGAGTGAGTACTTACTATATCTGTCTTTATGGGTCTGGGTTACCTCAGTCAATATGATATTTTCTCGATGCATCCATTTACCTATAAATTTCAAGATGTCATTTTTTTCCTGCTGTGTAGTACTCCATTGTGTAAATGTGTTACATTTTCTTTATAGATTCTTTGGTCAAGGGGCATTTAGGTTGTTTCCAGGTTCTGGCTATGACAAATAATGCTACTATGAACATAGTTGATCACATGTCTTTGTTTTGTGGTATGATTGAGCATTCTTTGGGTGTATACTCAAAAGTGATATTATTGTGTCTTGAGGTAGGTCGTTTCCTAATTTTCTGAGAAATTTCCATACTGATATCCAAAGCGGCTGTATCAGTTTGTACTCCCACCAGAATTGGAGGAGTGTTCCATTTATCCTACATCCTCTCCAGCATAAGTTATCATCAGTGTTTTTGATCTTGGAAAGAACTCTAGAAATTGGTCATCAAAAGAACAAATAATCCAATAAAAAATGGGATATAGACCTAAACAGAAAACCCTCAGGAAATGCTCAACATCCTTAGACATCAGATAAATGAATATCAAAACAAGTCTGTGTTTTTAAGGAAACTGAGGTCAAAAGACTCTTGTCTTGCCATCTTGTAATTTTATCACGGGCACTGAAGAATTCTTACACAATTCCATTCTTATACCACATTCTGACAATTATGCATCATTTTGTAACATGGGAATTATTTGTATTGTAATTTCAAATTGAAATTGTCAGGGAACAATTTATAATACATAAAAAACACACATAGTATTTTATTTATTATTCAGAATAGAAATATTCAAAGAAAAAGTGTCTCAAAGGTGAAGCACAAAATTTTACTCTCCTTAAAAATGGTGATTATTTTTTCTCTTTTATTTTATGCTATAATAGTTTCTCTTTCAGCAAGTATCAGTGATATAATTAAATAAAGGTATGTGGAATTAACAAAACATAAAGACAAACATGTTGATCTACGTCATTACCCAAATAATTATATGTGTATTACTTTAGGAAAACATTACATACACGGTATCAAAAAGAGATAAGTGAAACTATTTGTTATTCAGTTAGAACTTCTTTGTTTATGATATTACAAAGTAAAATGTGTGTTTTATATTTTTTGGTGCCCAGTAGAAATTAATATGTAATTAGATAATAGAGAGGCTTCGTTTTGCATTGATATCATCACAATATCTAGTAGAAACAAATCAAGAGACAGGGAGGAACAATGCTATTGGGGATTATAGTTTTAGATAATATGTACTATTTATGATTATAAAGCATGAAAAAACCACTTAGTTCATGGAGGTGGCAGAATTAACATTGCATCAGACCTGGAAGCAGAAAATGTGACGGAAACTAGGGTCAGGTACAAATTTTCAAGCTCCAAACCTTGTAGTACAATTCTACCAACTTGGTTTTACCTCCACCGCATCTAAGAAGAGCAACAGCATCCAGGGAATGATTATAAAAACCATGACACTTAGGGGTGAATGTCATGAGAAACCACAGTACGCATTTCAGCTTTCTTGTATTTAATGCTGTATCAGCACAGAAGGCATTTTCATGGAGATGGTTGTGTTCAACCTCCATGTCTGTTGATTACAGTCTATAAATGCTCTTGAATTTCTATCTACAGGACAATGATTGGTAAAGGGGTGTCAACACTACTTTTTCTTAGGATGAAGGGCACAGGTGATTAATGTGAAAGCCAAATCATATAAATATAACTTACACTGAGACTCAAATTTAAGTCATAAACTCACCAGTGATGTTTTTAAGTGAAGATGAAATTTGTGGTGACATCTTTAGTACTATAGTGACTTTATTAAGGAACTTTTAGTGTTAACCTATGTAGAGACAAGTTTCAGGAGTTGGATTATGCTGTTAAAGCTAAATCTTATCTTCCATAGATTTGTGATTACATTAATGTGCACCAATATGATGGCTTGTCTATACAAAGTTTTTCTTTAAGTTTATTTATATCTTGACTATGTGAATTAGACATAAACACGCTCACACAGATAAAACCAAAAAAAAAAAAAACAGGAGAAAACCAGACCATCTGATTATATTTATAAATTTTTATATCTCTAATGCTGAAAAAGTTAAATGTAAACACAGTGTATGTGTTATATATCTTTAGATGCTACAAAATAGACACAATTCAGTAATAGGCATGTTCACTGTGCTGCAGCAAATTCTTTTTAATATCAATCGCAAGTTAAATCATTGTTCAGATTGAAGTGTGATTTCAGGATGTAGTTGGATATAATCTTTATGCACTGTAATCCAACAGACCACAACAATGGCAATAGACCACCAAAGAAGTTTGATTCCTTATAATTAGAGAAGTGTTTGAAATATACAGTTAACATTAAATAGGATACTAATTTTGTCTATCTACTTATCATCTGGCTACATTTTTTTCTAGCAAGAATAATCTGTTTCCAGAGGTTTTTTTCCCCTTCTGAATATCATGTATTTGACTTTAGTTTTATTGTTAGAAGTAAATACATAGCAGGGCCAACTAGGCTCCTGGAGCTTGATTGAGGAGTTGTGATCAGCCATGAGTTACTGAGTATCCTTGGACAGACTGTCTATTTTTGCTGTAAGTTGTAATGGTGACATTGTCTGTTCATGTTACTGCTCAGACAATATTGGTGTTCCAATGCTGAAGAGGAGAGGTACCCAATATGTAGAAAACTTTCCTCATAATAGAAAGAGCACAAAAGGATACTAATAAAAATAAAAACAATGAAAGTTGTTTTTCAAATATATAAACAGCAATAATATACTCATTCAATTCTGAACTCATACTCATTTGGACCTTGCAATTAAAGTGCATACAAATTATTTCCAATTTGAATTGATATTTTTTCAGGGAAAGGCAGTAATTCGCATCTGTGGCAAACTTTATAACTATGTGTTCATATATATGAATATTAATTCACATATACATATATCACACAAAATTTTCTGAGAAGTGATGGCTTTTGAGAAAGTTGTATTAGAGTTGAAGAATCAATCTTTATGGAGGCAAAAGATGATACTGGGAATCATACATAAAACAACATGAAGTTCCATTGTGAAATATTAAATTAATAGTTTTAGAATTAATAAAAGAAGCCTGAATCATTCACAACAAGTTATATAAATCAAAACGTTTTTCTTCCTTGAAAGTAGGTTTTTGACTTGATGAGTCAATAATAGCTAATGAATGTACTTAGCTACTAGTGTGTAGTGTGGGCCATTCAAAAAGAAAAGGTGATTACTGGCAAAATCTTGTGTTAGGAGCTGATGTATTAGAGAAACACAGGCAAATGACAGGCTTATCAGAATCTCCTGTGAGAAGTAAACCATGCCATTTCATGAGGTGAGATATGCACCACTGGAGACCATCTTAGGCCTCAGTGTAGCCTAGAATAGTTCTGTAGGAAAGGAGTGCTTCTTCATGATTCATTAGACACTATATGTTGTGTGGTCATGAAGAAACTACCAAACCTACTCATCATGAATTGCATGCTACTCACCATGTAAATGCTGTAAGCGCTAAAGAAGGGTATATGTGCTTTGTTGTCTTTGTGCTTTCAGTGAATGTGTGAATGCAGGTCCTTCTGTGAAGAACTGAGCTGTTTTTCTCCTAGCCATATAATTGCTTGTATTTCAATTTTATGTTTAAAAATCTATTTCTTTTCAACAAAACAGTAGTCTAATAATGACTTGGATATAAGCTGTATATTAGATATACATAAATACTACAGAAAAATAAATTTAAATTGGATATGCTCAGAATAAACACCACGACACTATAATGAAATTACAAATCTTGTTTTTTCTGCATGTACATTGTGTGGGTAGGGGGGTGCAGACATGTATATTTTCATGTGTACATGTGGAGGCTAGAGTTCATCACTGTGTGTCTTCCACTATCAGTGACCACCATATGAATGAGAAAAATTCTCTCACTGAACCTGAAGCTTGTGTGAACTAGACTGACTGGTTAGTGGTCTCCTAGTGCCCAACTGTTGGGGTGAATGATGTGCTCTGCCATTTCTGAATTTCACTTGTATTGTGAGCATTCGAACTCAATTCCCCAAGCTGTGCAGCAAGCACTTCACTCAGTACAGCTATCCCCCCAAACCAAAATTTATACCCTGATTTTAGGAAAAACTTCAGTGATGAAAGGCTTGGATGAGGCCATCATTTCCTCACTGTTCTGCTGTACTGACTGAGAGAAGAAGCTGTTATTAGAAATGAAGGAATAACCCTATCCAGAATGCAAAAGTGCTTTTGCTTAATATGCACTTCTATAAGAGCGCACACATGCACTGCGTTCAAAATTTTCTGGACATTTTGAAAATCTTGTTCTCTCTCTCCCTGTCTATGTTTTGTGTGTGTGTGTGTGTGTGTGTGCGCGTGCGCGCGCGTGTGTATGTGTTAGGAATCACCTCTAGTCATCTGCTTTGCTTCCAAACTCACTAAAATCTTTTGTGTACCTACAATAGGTTATTGATTTGTAGTGAACTGTGAATTGTACAAAATATAATTGCAACAATTCATCTTCAGTTGATGACATCACTTTGACAGCATGAATTAAAAATTCTAGTCCACACTTCTGGCATTTTTTTTTTATATAAAAGTACATGGCCTTGTATTGTAAATTCTGTAACAAATTGCTTTTATATTTAAGTTTTTTCCTTTTAAGCATTATACCAAACCTATAAGTAAATGAGTTACACACTATTGTAATCCTTGAGAATTTTGGGTTGGTATTTATTTTACTCTCTCAGATTACCAGTACTTTTTATACTTCTCCATCTTTTCATATTACTAATCACTGTTTTTTGTTTGTTCAGTTTGAAAAAATCTCCTATTCTTTTTTAACAGATCTATTAGTGATACACAATTAACATCTTCACAGGCTTCTTGGGATATATTTATCTGTTTTGTTTCTAAGGAGGACTTTACTAGGTAAACTCTTTTTGTCTTCAGTTGCAATTCATTGTTCAGCACATTCAATCTTTAATTGAAGCTTCTATTGAGAAGATATCTGTCTGCTCACCTCACTAACATCCTCTCTTGTGCGATACCTATCCCATTGCTGTAGTGAAACACCACGGCACAAGGCGTGACTCTGTAACACAGTTCTTGTACCTAAGGTTATAAGTGATGACCTTGTGCTCAGAAAGGCATAAAACCTGGAAAAATGGAGGCCAGCATGGTTCTGTTTTGACATGTGTGCTCAATGGTTCTGTGTATTCTGCCTTAAAGTGGGTCTGAACACTGAGTATAAAAACTTATATTATTGAGGGGAGGGTCAAGTCCTACATGGTATGATATAGCTGGATACAGACAATTTACTAGGGTCAAGAGCACGAAGACTGATTGAGAACAGGATTTTACTGAAGTATGACATGTTTGGGGGTTCACTGAAACAGTTTTAGTGATTGTTTCCTCTCAACTTTTAAAGAATGTGTGTTTCTACCTTGATACTGTCTGGCACTGGAAGAAATGTGGAGTGAGCAACATCTGTGTCTTCTCTTATTTTGTGATTCATTTGGGTAATATACTCTCTCACTTGGTTTCTTTAACTCTTGCAAAAATTATTCTTGTGAATGGATAGTTGTGTATATTCATGTATCTGTGAAAAGATAAGTCTTAGGAAGTCCTACTATCTTGCTAATATCTGACTTGAAGTTAAATTAACTCTCAACATTTTTAAAGTTGTTTTATTTTCTTGCATATTTTTACCATGGGGATCTTAATGTGAAAAACATCAAATAAAATTGACCATTTGGTTCTTAGCTAATATTGTGTCAAGAGAAGCAAATTGAGAGGAATTATATACAGCTTTGTGTCCTAAGTAAAATTTGCAGTTACAACAGTACCTGATACATAGTAGGAACTCTAAATATTTGGGAAAGAAAGTAAGATACAAGAGAGAGTTGCTGCAAATAAAGGCTGTAATATTAAATTTTGAGAATGTTTGATGTATTCATAAAGTCAGGTTTCATCTTTTCTCACCATCATAAAGACAGAGCTGCAGCCCCAGGTGCTAGACAGAATTATCATCACTCTTTGCACATTCAAGAAGAGACCTGGAGCCATTTAAATGTGAGTGATGACGTGCACATATATACTTCAACAAAAGTTCCTCAGTGTTTTCCAAAGATATAGGGGAAAAAATCACATCAGAGAAGTGATTGGAAAATATGTAATTAAAAATAAAACAGAAATAGAAGGTCTTAAATATGTCATGTGTTATTAGAACTTTTGAAAATGAAGGAAATATAATAAGCATTCATACTCATGAGTTACAGAAAATTGTAGTCACTATGGAGTGGTATTTTTTTTCCATACATTGTTTTGTTTTATTTTTTCCATTCAAGAACATAATTAAAGAAATAAAATTTTTTTTCCTTTCTTCCCCTTCTCCCGGTCCCCTCCCACTACCCCCCAACCCCTCCTCCCTCCCCCTTCTTCCTTGAAAGAGGGCACAGGAGCTGGTCCACCTACTGGAGTGGTTTTTAATAAGAGGTTGAAAGACATATTTAGTAGCAAATGGCATAGGTGCGAAAGAGGAAGTGAGGTTGAGAGTGCCAGTATATAATGAGAAAGTACAGTGTTAGGAAACACAGAGAAGCTGTCAGAAAACAGAGACATATGACTCTCAGGTTATGCTGGAGAGAATTCTTGCATCAACCTCTGACCTGATACAGCCAATTTGAAGGAGGCAAGAGATTATATATTTAGCCTCTGTTCTTCACCTTGTCATTCCCTTCTTGTTGTTAAGACCTCACTTAACCTTGGCCTCTCATTCTCTGGACTCCTGGAGGATAAGAGACACAGTTACCAAACCTAGTTTTGGTACTGAGGATTTTAGGCAGTGGCTGCAGGATGGGCATCTACATTTGACGGTGAATCTCTGAAAGCATCAGAGCCAAGTCAGAAGGTATGAAGTATTCACCTACAGAAAGTGTTAAATAATGAAAAATGTTCAGGTGTTTGTTATCCTTATTTTATAATCCATTGTCAGCCTTAGAGATAAGTAGTGATAATCCCAGTGCTGGAGTTCACAAAAATAAAGGCAAACAAACAATCACTTCATTAAATCTCCTTTGCCAGATATTGCTGGAGGAGCAATCCTGTGGGCATTTATGCTATTTTGCCATCCTTCTCAAGAAGAACACTAAGTCTGTGACACAAAAGAACAAGACAGAGTCCTAGTTCTACTCATGGAAGTATCAAACTTGTACAAAGATCAAGGTGCAGACATTCTTCTGAATTTCAAATCCCTCTACACAAACACTCTGAGGTCCCAGCCTCTGTACTGTTAGGTTTAATTTAACAATATTTCAACCAAATTTTCACATCAAAAACAAGTTATTCTGTACATTTAATATATATGTATTCTACAAGTCTGTCCAGGAGTATTTATGTGAAGGTTAGAGGAGGATTTAAGGCACATTCCTCTACTGCTCTCTGCACTTAAACTTTGGAAAAGGTTCCTCTCTAAACCTGGGGCTTCTCCCGTTCAGCGAGACTGGGGGCTAGCAAAGATAATGAAGATCCTCTTTTCCCCAGACTTCTCCTCCAGTGAGGGGTTTGTAGACACGCATGGTTTTTAATGAAGGTTCTGAGGATCCAAACAGGTTTTTTTTTGGATATTCTGCAAGCACACTTATTCATCTATCCATCTCCCAAGTCCACAGGATGTATTCCTTCTCTCCTCTTAAGCCTTTATTTTAAATTATTCTCTAAAAGTCTAATTGACTGATTGTTCAGGGTTTGTCAGAAAGTAGCTTCATGAATGAGCTTAGATAAAACCAGATCTATACTCAGAGGGATGAATGCCTACTTGATGTGGGAGTGGCCGTCCTACACTTTGCAATGCTTGTTTCCACACCACTTACTGCACTAAATGAAGTCTCACAAAGGGGCTGTGTTCACAGGGAACTGACAGAAATTAAACTAAAAATTTATTCTTTATATTTGTATAATTGAGGAGCCAGCTCCCAGAAAAGAAAATGAACAACAAACAGAACACGGAGCAAAATTGAGTTATTTGAAAAAAGTATTTGGTGAAAGTTAGGCTTCTATTATTATTTTGTTGTTGTTGTTTTGTTTTTTTGAGACAGGGTTTCTCTGTATCTTTGGAGTCTGTTCTGGAACTTTTAGACCAGGTTGGCCTCTAACTCACAGAAATCCACCTGCCTCTGCTGAGTAGATGGGCTGGAGAGAAGGCACATCTCTATTATTTTTAAGCCAACTCTTATAATGTTTTTATTCAAGTATATGAAATTTATTTTACAAAGATCAAATATTCATTCAAGTTTTAAAATATTACAGTATGAAATGAAAACTTGTTTCGAGAGAGTTCAGATTTGAGGAAATTCCTGAGTACAATATTAAATTGTAGGAGTCAGACAAAATATATCCTCTGCTAAGTTCTTGCTCTCTTTTATTGGGACTGAGTTTCTTACAGCCATCCATCCACCCATCCATCCATCAATCAATTCATTTATATCTATCTATCTATCTATCTATCTATCTATCTATCTATCTATCTATCCATCTACTGTCTATCTACTTTCTATCATCTATCTATAACCTATCCTTTATCTATCAATCTAATGTCTTTATCATCTACTTATTTTCTCTCTCTGTTTCTAACTTAATAAATCAATGTTTAGTAGCTCTAAAAACTATGTGTACCTTGAACATTTTACTATTTGGCACAATAAATTAATTGCTGTTTTGATAATCTCTACTTTAGAGGAAACATACATTCACAATATGAGACCTGGGGATGTTTAATTTTCTGCTTCAGTTTTTTTTCAATGAAAAATATCCATTTGGATGCATTGAGAAGAAAATTTAATTTCTTAAAATATTTTATGGAAATGATACTCTGATAAATAATTTTTACACAGGAAATTATAATTTGATGGCGAATTTATAGATTACCTCATTAAAACAATCACAAGTAAGAGAGATTCATATTCTGAGTCAGACAGTTTCTAAAAGCTACTGCCAAGTAATTTTCATAATCAACAATATATTTCATACTTCTTTTGAGTACATGAAAGGGTATCACTCTTCAATTTTTACTTGAAAGATAACATTCATGGAGGAAACATGACAGAGAGAATACCATTTTGAAAGACATAAGTGATAATTCTATATAACAACAAATGCTCCAACTTTCTTAGAACCTTATTTGTCGTCTTGGATTCCTTTGTAAGGTAAGATACAAGCAAGCTTTTACTGTACCTGAAGTCAAGTGTGTTTTTTAATTGCAAACATTATGTTCATTTCCATATGCTCATAATTTCGAATGTGGTGACTAGCAGGCATTCTGCAAGATTTATTTGAGTGTTATTTCCTGTAGGCATTCATTTGGTGAGGTTTTAATGTGAAGAATGTACCTCTAATTGGTATTATTTACATAGACATCTGTGTCCTAGTTGAAAAATTCAGTAGAGGGACAGAAAGACTGAGGAATATCTGTAGGCACCTTTAACATTTTCCACACTGGAGGGTCAAGGTTCATATCATGCAATTTCTGCCAAGGGTTTGTCAAAGCAGAAAGGCTGTCATAGTCCTTTCTAGTTTTTAAAGTATGTGGTTCTGTATCCTCACACCTTTATCTTTATATCATCTGTTATACATGTATAAGGGTTAAGAAAAGAACAACTGAACAAAAGAACAACACAAATTTAGTCTGGTGATTTGTTGATTTTGATTGGGTCAGGGTGTAATGAAATAAGTAGCCTCCACAAAACTTGGGATAATCTTTTACTCTTCAAATGTTGGCTATGTGCTTAGCCAAACAGACACAATGAATAAAACTAGAATTAAAAACAAAAAGATGTTCTTAAATAGATTTTTTTTCTTGAAAATGTTTCTGTTCTTTCAAATATAGAGCATGCCCCATTTTAGACATCTATTAAAATTATTTAAAAACTGTTAGTCCAGATAGCTAGCTTTCCTATAAGCAATTTCACAATTCAGATTTACATTAGTTATTTTTCTTGGTGTTGTGAAAAAAATATTTATACAAATGAAGCTAAGAAAAGAAGAGTTAACTTTAGTTCCGGAGTTGAAGAATCAATGTGTCATGTCAAGACAGTGTGGTATCAGCAGAATGAGGTAGGTCGTCATGGTTCATCCACTCTCAGGAAGCAGGGAATATTGAAGGTTGATACTCAGGTCATCTTTCCATATAATGTAGCCCAGGATTCCAGCAGTTGAAATGGAGTATCCACATTTAAAATGGTTCTTTCTTCCTCAGAAAATTCCTCACCAGCATCCCCTGAAGATCATTTTCTTTATATTTCTAGATCTTGTCAGGTTGAACACGAATATTAACCATTATTAGATTAAAGGCAAAATCAAGAGTAGCAATAATGATATCAAGGCTTTAACATGCCTAAGATTTCAATGTGCCATTTGGTTCTCATTTTTTTTAACTCAATTGGGCCATAACTCAAATAAAAGTAATATAACTGTTCAATAGAAGGGATATGAGTTTGCAGGGAAGAGAAAAAACCAGAACCAAGATGGAATCCCAGAAAGCTTGAATTTTTCTGACTGGTGAATGTGCATTTAAGAGTAGTATAGGATCAGTATAAGAAAACAATAGTATATTATACAATTTTGTTTTAGCTTCCAGTAGCATCCTTTCTCATGGTCATGTGATCTGTACCCCTTTGAACTTGGACTTTTCTACCCTTTAGTTCACTCTAATCCTAAAGACAGCAAAATCTGTGACTGTAAAAACTTTCTTCAGTTTCTTCCTGTTCTATAAAATAGCCATGTATTTTGTCTATTTTTATTTACCAAAATAGCCACAATATACAGTGGCATAAAACAAAACAGTCCTTGATGCTTATGCTGAATGTTGGCTAGGTGGCTATTCTCAATGTAATATTGTCTGAGTTTACTTATATGATTTATTGAGCTAAAAAAATGTTAGCCCTAAATCATTTGAAAAGGCCTCACCTGTTGTTTGGCCTCCTTGGCTTTGGTTGTTTGCTGAAGGATCAGGTTTTTATCCGTATAGCCTCTTACAGTCTTCATGGTGCCTCCTTATTAAGTAGGTTATATGCTAATTTTCTCATATGAAAACAAAAGTTGATGCTAATCATATCTCTGAAGGTCTAGTCACAAATTTAGTATAATGATATTTCTGCCATATTTTACTTGTCTTCTCAGTCCAAGGAAAATGGACAGAGGGATTTGATAGACAGATCTACAGATACTTAATAACATTTTGGATTGTACACTGTTGCCTTTTGACATAATTGGCCACACTCCAATTAGTGGAAGTGTTCAGAAAACACAAATTTAGTATCACAGAAAAATGGGTTATGTCCTATTCAATGAACTGATGAAAGATTAGGCATATATACAGAATACTGATGAAGAAACTTGATTCTATAGGATCTAGATAATGATCTTGGGGAAAAGATAAAAAGAATTGACTGCAAGAATATAAGTTTAGAAAATTCATATATGAACTTATTATAGCAAGTTTTACCTTGGAGATCTCAGAAATTTTGCTGAGTTAATGTATATTATTAATATAAAAAGTCTGGATATGTGTTATAGTGTTCTCAGAAGGATGATTATATATGTATATATAATAAACATTATATTGTATAAAATACATTGTATGTCACATATAATATATGTTAACCATGTATGTATGTATGTGAATGACATGTCCTCAATGATTTCAGAGAATCAAAAAATAAAAAATTGGAACAGATGTGATAGTATCCTGTATGTTCAACCACAGATGTGATTGCTGTTCCACCTTGACTAAAGGTCAGAGAGTTTGAGCTTCTTTTTACTCTTTCAAAGTTGTTGACAACAGGTTTGGCTACAAACAAGATATCCTGACCTAAGATGTACTTACTTAGCATTTTGACATTAACATGGCCCATAGGGGTGAAACTGCTCTATCTTGACCAATGGTCAGAGAATTCAAGCCTATTCCTACTCCTTCATTTTAAAACAGGTTTGATATAGGGAGTGGCTGCTTACAGGATACTTGATCTAGGGTATATTTGCTGCATATCCTGCCCAAACATCAGAATGCATAACCCAGGAAATAGTGCTTTGATGTCTCAAGTATTCAAACAAGTAACTGTTCTGGTTGTCCTTTGTGCTATGCTTAAGTAATCTTTTTCCTTCTCCCCACCCATTTTTATTGGGTATATAAGTGCATGGCAAATAAATGTGGGCATATTCAGTATTCACTGAGTTGCCCTCTTGGTACAATCCAATGTCTCTGCGTTTCTTTCATATCCCTGTTCTTCCTACCTGACATTTCTAATCCACACACTCCTACCCTAGAAGATGTGAACCAGTCATGGCTGGACCATGACAAATGTCACCCCAATGTGGTGCCTATGACAGATGGTGTCAAGATGTGTGTGGCCAGTGGTACAAGGGGGCATGTGGTGGACACCACAGATAAATAAGATACTGCAGGTGTAAAATTAAAAGATGAGCAGTCAAATAGATATCAATAATTAATTTGGGAAGATAGTGATAATATCAAGAGTAAAATTGTAAGTATTCGTAGACATGAGGCAAAGAAATATTATTCAACTGTATGTATGTTTACTTGGGTGAATTTTGATAGCCAGAGATGCTGGGGTCAAACAGAAACAAATGCAGAGCATTTTAGAGTTTGTAGATAGTGTAAATTTTATTCTCCCTCCCCCATACTGGTAGCACAGCTGCTGCCAACTCCAGGCAGCTCTGGGACTTGAAGAGGTCAAGGTGTGACCTCACCTATGCCACAGTCGCTGACGCTGCTGAGCAGGTGGGGCAATGAAGGGAGAGTGGGGCACATGGCCCAGCAATGGCCTTGTTTGCCACTGAGATTGAGACCATGCACACACATGCACAGTATGTAGTCAGATGAGTCTGGCCTGCGCCATGCCATGAAGCCAAGTAAAGCACGAGACAGAAAAGTCTGGCTTGTCCTCCCACGGCCAGCACCCAGAACTGGTCGGCAAGTAATGACTAGAGGATCTGTGGTCCATGAGACAAGGAGCCTGTAGAGATGGATAAAGAACTTTTAAAAGAGAAGAGGATTTAGGAATTCTCCTAATTTTGTGATTACAAGATTTAAGATAAGAAAGCAGGGTTAGTGAAAATGGTGGGGGTTTGTCTGCCTAAATTCTCAGCCAACAAAACCTGTGGACTATCTCAGAGCCGGGAACCTGAGCTGCAACTAAATTTGCCAATTGGTCTGGACTGTGATGGGACTGCTGAGCACAGCCTGTGCCCAGGCACAACAGACAATGAGGGAACAGCGCCTCTACACCCCAGGTCCCTGGAGGGATGTCTTTATTGCAGAGAACACAGCTAGCTGCCCTAGCCTAGCAGACAGCTCTGGGCAGCAGCACAGCTCTGCCATACCCAAACAAGTGTCTGTGAAAATGTAAATGAGCAAGTTACAATCTGTCAACTAGTAAAACTTGCAATTTGGATTTAAAAAATAGCTTAAAAACTTTAAATAAAACATCCAATGGCTACGGTCCTGTTCTTTGCTGTTAACAGGGGATCTTGAACCCCTCAGTGATATTAAAACAACTTTTTTAAAAAATGGGGAAGTTATACCCTCAGTTTATATTGAAAAGGACCTGGTTTTGTTTTAATATGGAGTCAAGAGCATATCTGTGCTTTGATTTTTTTCACAGGAATGTGACTGCCTGCAAAATAGAAGAGTCCTAGCCCTGATGACTTTGCAGCAACTGGTGTCCCCTCAGAAGAGTTGGAATGAAGTTCCTGACCTGTCTTCCTGACTTTCTTATGCTGTCATGCTTTAGTCTGAGAAAAGAAGAAATACCATGGTGATCCCCAGCTTCTCGGTGGACCTACTGCTCAAAATTCTAGACCTTTGTGAGTCCTATTTACTTTGGAACCGGCCTAAGAATGCTGACTGAATGTTTGGCAGTTTATCCATACTGTGTCTTCAGACACAGTGTTCATTTTACCAGTAAGATATTTCAGCTGCTGTTGAAATAAAGACATGAGAACTGAGACCTCAGAAGAATTCCCCTATAGGGGAAAAGATACTCATTGCAAAGGGTTCCTGAAGCCCCTCTTCACAAATGCGGAGGAATGGCATAAAAGTTTTTGCTGCTTCTCAGATACTGGGACAGCTTGAATTTCTCTTTGAAAGTTAAGAGCTGCAGAACAACTGAGCTAGAGGAGAGAAAAAAAGACTCACAGCTCACTCATCATAGAAACCTCTCCTTGTCTTTGGATTAAAATAGATTTAAGAGAATTGTGATTTGACAAATTATGTATTTATTGTTAATTTCCACACTAGAATTTTGGTATTGACCTGTTAATATTTGTAACTGCATTAGTTCACTATGAAGATATTACTGATTAGAAAAAGGTTAGAGCTTGTCTGAGAAAAACTGGATATGATAAGTCCTTAGATTTGATATTTTTAAAAAGACAAATTTTGATTTTGTTGCAGTTAAATACTTAAATACATCCTTGACCAATTTAAAAAGGCAGCCCAACCTCTGGTCATGCTCCACTCCTTTATTAAGAGATATTGCAACCTTAGGAGCTTATACATCACACAGCATTATTGGGTTGCATACAATTATCTAGTTGTTGATGAACTGTCTTGGCAGAAAACTTGCTCAAAGATGAACAATACCTAGAGATTCATTCTCCCTTAACTCTTTATTTACAGAGACTTATAATCAATGATGGGTAAGTTCTTTTTCCCTCCAGACAATCTAAGACAGGATGTACATGAGAGAATATATGTACAGATGACAGGTAAGTCTAGAAAATGGGAAAAGGGGACCCAAGCGGGACACAGTCATCTCTCCTGTAGCAGACGCACAGGCTTTATTAAATAAAATAAAAAGGGGGGGAATATGTGGGGACACACAGATGTGAGTCTTGTTCCACTTTGACTGAAGGTCAGAGAATTTGAGCTTCTTTTTATTCTTTCAAAGTTGTTGACAATAGGTTTGGCTAAAAACAAGATATCCTGACCTACAGTGTGGTTACTTAGTATTTTGACATTAAGATGGCCTATAGAGGTGGACCTACTCCACCCTGACTTAAGGTCAGATCATTCAAGCCTATTCCTGTTCCTTCATTTTAAAATAAGTTTGACATATGGAGTGGCTATTTACAGGATACTCAGTATAGGGTATATTTTCTGCATATCCTGCCCAAACATCAGAATGCATAGCTCGGGAAATATTGCCTTGATGTCTCAAGTATTGAAGCAAGTAACTGTTTTGGTTGTCCTTTGTGTCATGTTAAACAGTCTTTTGCCTTCTTTCCTCTTTTAGTATTGGGGGTATATAAGCATATTGAAAATAAACACAGGCAGATTCAGTATTCATTATTCACTGAGTTGCCCTCCTGACTCTATCCTATGCCTCTGTATTTCTTTTGTATCTCTGTCTATTCTGCCTACCTAACATTTGTAATCTACCATGATAGATGTCACCCCAATGTGTGGTTTATGACAGTTCTTCAAGAAATGCCCATGTATAGAATTGGAACACTGACTCCTTATTTTCAGGTTGCTAGTGTATGTGACCATTTCTCAAGAGGCTCAGACACATGCCACGGAAATAGCAAAGCTATCCCAGATTAATTACAATACAAAACAATGCCCAATATTTTTATATTCTAAATGCTGTTGTTTGTTTGCTTCCCAGGTAATCTTAAGATCTTTCTCCTATGATTTCTTTTCCTGTTGGGATAATAAAATATTTTGACAAAAGTAATTTAATGGAGACAGGATTTATTCTATCTTACAGTTCAAGGGTACTCCATATCCCAATTTAGATAAGGTAGCAGGATTTAAAGCAGGTGGTCATTTTACATCCTTAATCAGGAATCAGTAAGAGGGGATGAATGTGAATGCTTAGCTCACTTTCTCCAACACCTGGAAGTAGATCAGTAGATAATGCAGAGGGAACATGGGAAACCTGCTGTGACAAACTTCAGAATTCTTCATTTTCTAAACCCTGCAGTTACACTTTGGCAGAAACTCTTCATGAGTTTGACCTATTGATGCTTAATGATATGCAAATTTTATAACATAGAAAACTATTTGGCTATTACAAATAATGATGCTATGAACATTGCTGAGCAACTTGTGGTATGATCAAGATTCTTTTGGGAATATGCCCAAGAGTGGTATCTTTGGTTCTTGAGGTAGAAAGCCATAATCTGGAAACAACATAGATGCCCTACAGCTAAAGAATAGATAAAAATAAATATGGTACATTTATATAATGGAGTATTACTCAGCTTTAAAAATAACAATGACATTATGAAGTTTGCAGGCAAATGGTTGTAACTAGATAAAACCACCCTGAATGAGGTAACCCAGACTCAGAAAGACAAATACAGTATGTACTCACTCATAAATGCATATTAGATGTAAGACGAAGGATAACCAGACAATATTCCACAGCTCTAAAGAAACTAAGCAAGGAAGACCTTAAGACAGACACATGGATCACTGTAGGAAGGGGAATTAGATTGGATCTCCTGAGTAAACGGGGATGAATGGGGCAGTAAAGGGGAGGGTAAAGGATTAAAACATAAGGGAATGGGATGATCGAGTGAAGAAGCAATGGAGTGGGAGAGAAATGAAAGAGATATCTTGATAGAGAGCTACTATGGGTCTAGGGATAAACCTGGTGCTAGGGAAAGTCCCAAGAATTCATAGAATAATCCTAGCTAAGACTCGTAACAATAGTGAAGAGGGTGCCTGAACTGGCCTTCTTCTATAATCAGAATGGTAGATGGCCTAACTATCATCATAGAACCTTCATCCAGTAACTGATGGAACCAAATGCAGAGATCCACAACCAAGCACTAGGCTGAGCTCTGGGAATCCAGTCGGAGAGAGGGAGGAGGGAATATATGAACAAGGGAGGTCAAGATCATGATGAATAAATCTACAGAGACAGCTGAACCAAGCTCAAGGAAATTCATATCGACAGCTGTGGAGCTTCCATGGAACTTAACTAAGTCCTCCATATTTGAGAAACAGTGGTGAAGTTTGGACTATCTGATGGACCCCTGGCAGTAGAAAGAGGATCTATCCCTGGTTCATAACCTGGCTTATTGGAGACAAACCCTTATGATGGAATACCATGCTCAGCCTTAATGCAGGGGTAGGGGCTTGGTCCTTTATGCCAGACTTTGTTTACTTTCTCTTTGAGCCTTTACTCATTGGAAAGAGTGAATGGGAGGTGGGCTTGGGAGAAAGGCATGGGAGTGGGAGCTTTGGATCGGAGGGAGAATTGTGGCTGGTATGTAAAATGAAATTTAAAAAAATAAATTTAAAAAAAGAAATCTCTCACTTTGAATTTATTTTCTGGGATATAAGTTATAATTCTATAATATATGTTTTTCAGTAGTTCGGTATCAAAACAGCTTATTGCTTTTTCAATCAAACATATATCTAACTTTTCTTACTAAACACATTTTTCATTAACAGCTCATCTACTTTTTGTAATTATTAATCTGAAGCACGTCCTTCAACCAGGACATCATGGGTTATTCAAAATTACTTTATATCATTTGATTCATAAAATGGAGAGATTTTTGTTTTTCAAGTAATTTTTGCAGTTCATTTAACAGTGGGTTAAAATATATAATACAATATAATTTCACAATCTACAGGGTTGGTTATCATTCTTGCAAAGAAGTCAACCAACGATCTTAGACAATAAAAATGCCTGACCATCAACCCAGTGCCTGTAAATCTGCATCTCTGCAATAGCTCTGGACTTTATTTGTTATGACTCCAATATTATTCTCAGTTGCAATTACATGTTTAGAATTAAACCCCCTGTATCAGTAAAGTTATCAAAACATACAAATGAGAAGCATATTTTTGGAGGTGTGGAATGTACATTATATTGGTGATGCATCATGTTTTCTTTGAGCTCACTGAGCGGATGGCTATGGAAAGAGGATTTCTCCGACCCTGCATTTCAGAGACAACCAACTTTGTGTCACGTGCCCTCCAATAAGCAAAGCAATTCAAATGTGAAAACATTTTGCACTCGAGGACAGCTGGAGGTAAACAGCTTCCAAGAGACCTTGTTCTTGCCTAAACCATGATATAAAAATTACTGCTGTGAAAAAGAAGAATTGGAAGTGCAACCAGGAGAGTCTTCTCCAGGGAGTGAAAGCTCAACCCAGAATGCCAGATGATTGACAGCTTCTTAAGTAGGTTTCTGTTGGATCATGTGTGTGCCTGATCTGAAGTCATCATCTCTAACCATTGATGTTCTTCCTATTTGGACAATTTATTCAACATGACACTCTGCTCTTTCTGAATATTTCCTCTTTATCAGGAACTCCAGCTGACCTCCCCAATGGGCTTCCCTGATTTTTTTTTCTACCAGATGTTTATAAGGCCCCTGATTTAATTATGTCACCTTTCTGCTATTACTTGTGTTTTCACTGGAAAACTTCACCAGAGAGGACAGGAAACCTCACGGTCAATCAGATGTTTCCTAGTCAGGTGCCTCTTCATCTTTATAAGTACGTAATCTGAAACTTTCCTATGTTTTTTCAGATGGATGTTCTATTCTTTTTCTCCTCCTTGCTGGATACTTGACAAACTCATTTAACACCAAAAGCATGAGTAGGTAGGTAGGTAGGTCACCATACTAAGGAACAATGTGGAATTTTATGTATAATATAAAAAGTGAGTATATTCCTGAAAAATTAAAAAAAATCATTGAATGCCATTGGTGGAATTGAAAGGAAGGATTTTGAATTTTATCCTATTTTCAATCCTCTCTAGCAGGTATTTTCCAGAGCAATAGTGTGGGGATATAAATGGGCATGAGAATTTAGGATTAAGGTAACAATCCCAAAGAAGTTTGACAGCTATAGGACTTTAAGTATTATATTTCACCATGTCTATAAGTTTGAATTATTGCCCTCCATTCCAATAAAATGGTATCTATATTATATGCCTCTATGTGTATTTAATAGTGAAATGGAAGTCAAGTATTTGCTTAGTTCTTGGTACAAAGTTGGTACTCACTAAATACTGAAAAATTTAGGATCATTAATTTAAATCCTCTCTTGCCTGCTCCCCACATCTCTTAAGAATGAATACCCCAGGGGTTTTACATAAGAACTGGTCACCAGTGCCCACGTGCTGCAGGCTACTTCCCACTTTTTCTTCTATCAGGTTCAGTGTGGTTAGATTTATGTTGAGGTCTTTAATCCATTTGGACTTGAGTTTTGTGCAGGGTGACAGATAAAGGTCTAATTTCATTCTCCTACACGTTGACATCCAGTTATGCCAGCACCATTTGT